>JANHFK010009781.1:119168-132092 GCA_036250565.1 Sibynophis collaris | reverse complement strand
GGCTGAGTCAACCTTGAGCCTGGTGAGATTCGAACCTGCAGTAAATGCAGGCAGCTGGTGTTAATAACAGGGTGTTTCTGTGGAGCTTTCAAAAGACCCCCTTAAAATTTCAACTTTAGCACATCAATTTGCCATACAACATTCGTGGCAATGCTCTAGAATCTATGTTCCCACAATTATTCATGTGTTTGAGAAGGCTCATTGCTTTGCCATTATTTATTGCATAAGAGGAATGGAATTTTAGTAAGCATAAGCTTATTAAAAACTGCTTGTGGTCCATAAGAGAATACACTGAAGTACTTGATCTTTCATGCAGTGAAAAACAAATTTTTAAAGGAAATGAAATCAAATGGGATAAGTCATATAGGGTTTGATAGCCTATATGTGAGAAAGTAAGACTTTGCATAAAAATTCAGTGGATAAGTAATGAAGAAGCTCAAATGAAAAGTGCAGGATGATTTTAAGTACTATGGCTTTAGTCTAGATATGTTGAGATCAGATTATTGTGGATATTTTAACAGCTGGGTGTAAGGTGAGGATGAGACTCTGGTGGGCTCATGTTATGCATGCATAATTATTATTGTACGTGCAAGTTAATCCAAGAATAAAGAAAACTGATTTGCTGTAGTTGTGAATACTGTTTTGCCATCCTGGTAGTTCCAGCCCTATGAAAAGGCAAGCAGACGTGGCTAGCTACCAGGTCTTGTTGTAGAGAACATGGAATGGTTTCAGGTGCTGCTGGGCTGACGAATCTCTGAATTCACTGCAATCTGCTTCAAAACAGATTAAAAATAATTACCTAAACCACAATAAGAGAAAGTATTCGCATATGGGTATTGAAAAAGCTACAGAGAAAGAAATCACACAATCAGATGTATCTACTATTCTCTGAATCTAAGTTGTTTATTTTCATGGTTCTGTGGATTTTCACAATAAGTCCATATATCTTCCAACTTGTTTTTCATTGAAAACACATTCCTCTAAGATAAAGGGAGAAAAGTAACTATCTTATGATAGCTGACAAAAGTAAGGCAGGATTTTTTTTTAAAGAGCCAATTGCACTCCAAGCATATCTAACCTCTACCTGTCCCATTAGGTCTGGCAAAAAGGGCATGTTGCAGGTCTTATCCAAGAAGGAATATCATTTGATAGGACTCAGAAAGAAATCTTTTTCTGATGTGGCACTTAAAGATGAATGTGTGGTTTCAGCAATTTGCAGCTTCTACTAATTTTAGGAGACTTGGTGGCAGATTTCTTAGAATGCAATATTGCAGGCAGACTCTGCCCTTAGACTGAAGTTCAATCCTGATATGGCTCAAGGTTGACTCAGCCTTCCATCCTTCTTAGGTCAGTCACTTGATCCAAGAAAATTACCTTGTTTGCTTTGTTATTGGACTGATGGCTTTGTTTTGTTTTTAAAAAACTTTGCAGAAATCTTCCTGTTCACTTAAATAGACACATGTAGTGATATTCCCTTACAACTATGGCAGCTCTCCAATGTATGTCTCATTCTATTTCCAAGAGTTTCCTAAATCTCAGGAAATTTTGGGGAGGCAGGAAAACACAGGGAATGTTAAACACTAGGATTTTATGAGTGGCATCCCTTTTCAATGCAAAGTCACACATGGAATGCTTCACTGATAGAAAATCAATGGATTTGGAAAATCATATTGCATTCCCCTATCCTGGAAGCGCATATAGGCTGCCAGCGTCTCCGCATGCATATCCTGTCTATTTTAATGATGGCATTTCACCTATAAATAAATTCTCTTGACACTCAGCATATCTTCATTCCCATTATGCAATTTCCTTTAAGAGTCAGCAACTCTGCAAAGCAGGGAAAAACAACAGGTAAGCAACAAAAGTTAAAGGCACAACAAGAAAAAGCAAGGAAAATATAGCTAAATCTATTTTTTCACCAGTACCATTCACAAAACACCTTTCTCTCTTTGAAAACCATTCATGCTTCCAATAGATCCACTCACCATCTCATAGGCTTTTGTGCTTTAAAATTTTCACCTTTCTCTTATTTTTATCAATTCTATCCAATTACAACTTTCTCATTCTTTCCTTTCCTTTAAACTCCTTCATTCCATCGATAAATGAACCCTCATTCTTTCTTAATGACCAAAACAATTTGAAACACTTTGTACTGATTACACACTTTTGCATTCAGTTTATTCCTCAACTATTCAATCTTTCTTGACCACACATTTTTTTACTGTATCACACAGTATCCCATTCACACTTTCATTCAACTTTATGTTTCTCCTCTTATAATTAAGTGGGCAGAAGCATCACATTATGCACGCCCCTCTTTGTTTGTTTTAACAAATGTTCATTTCTTGCTATTGAATGCTCAATATCTATTATCTTTTGCGCTGTATTTGCTCACCTTAAAATTTATATATCCTTTTTTCATCTTTAGTAGTCATATTCATCTCCTTCTCTAATATTTTTACAATTTCTTTTAACTTGCAATTATGATCCATTTCTCTGTCTACTGCAATTAACTTTCACATACTAATTTTGATGCCCATACTTCTCATTGTATCACACTATCTGATCAACAAACTATTCAGGTTGTCAACCAATCACATGATAACATCCCCATACAAAAATATTCACATCCCCAGTTAACATGCAACTAGCATCATCACAAGCATTCCTTATACATTCAGTAAACAGTGGAACAGCACATCTCTTTGATTTACTCCTTGCTCAACATCAAACCATTCACCAACCATTCCATTTAGTTCCATGCATGTTTTAATTCAAGGATATATTGTAGCCATCACGTTCAACAACCAGATTTCATATATTAATGCCAAGCATTCCATACTTTTAGTTTGGTTCATTTGAGTTTATCGAAATCAACAAGCATGGAATAAACTTTCTAACATTAGTACACTCAGTGATATGTTGAAGAACAAAACTGTGGTCTGCAACAATAGTGGGATTCAAACAAATTTACTACCAGTTCTGTGGGCGTGGCTTGGTGGGCATGGCAGGGGAAGGTTATTGCAAAAACCCAATTTCCTCCCAATCAGCTGGGACTCAGGAGGCAGAGAATAGATGGGGGCATGGACAGTCAGAGTTGGTATTTACTAGTTCCCCAAACTATGCAAAGTTTCTCCAAAACTGGTCAGAACCTGCTGAATACCACCTCTGGTCTGCAACTCCATTTGACTGGTATAAAATCTGACCATAATTCTCAAATGTTGCTCACTGTCATCTCTTATACCCTGACAAAGCAAAAGAGTAGTACTCACTTTCCTGGATACACTGAACGAACTAATACCATGAGAGGTGGGTTTTTTGTTTGTTTGGGTTTCTTTGCATTTGTACTTACTAACTTTCCTTTTGTACAGTTGGGGGAATGTTAATGACAACTGTTGCTATCATCAGGCACAGATGCAGTCTTTGCATACTTGTTAAATATATCTTTGTTTGTTAAATGTTAACATGTTAAATATGAGTTTCCTAAAAAATCTTTTCCCAGTCTTTCTGCAAATGTGAAACTATCCCTGCAAAACGTTACTGTACATCAAGAGTTGAGTAACATTTGCAGTTGCTGTAACATGGGTGACACTATCATAATTTTTAGCAGCTTATAAATGATCCTCACACAAACCTATATGGGCTTGTTCCTTTGTGGAATCAATGTTGGTGGTGATCCTGCATAGAGATTGAAGGATCTTGCCCATTCTTCAGCTACCCTACTTAAGGCTGCTAACTGTGTTGCTTTTTACCCCATGCTTTGATCAAGAACTGAAGTTAAAATGTACAAAATTCTGTGGTAGGAAATACAGAGTCAGCTCCATTCTCAAGGTTCCAGAGATCGTATTACTGCAAAAGAGGCCAACCGTCCTGTGTGGCATGCCTTCTCTTTATAGAAGCTCTTGGCTCAGGGAAAGTGAGAGCAGATGGTCCTAATGACTTGGCTGAGAAGAACTGTCAGCACTGATCCTCCCATCTCACATGATTTTAAAAATGCCACCTGGGAAGTGCAAAATGTCTTGCCGCATGCATACTGAATTACTTTTCATGCCATGTTTCTTGGCTAAGGTACCCACAATGTGCGCCTGTTGCACTTTCTGCATGTTATATAAAGTTATAAGTTAATGACATGTTTTGTTTGCTCGCACCTTAGAGGAGGGTTGGTGAACACAAAGCAAGCAGAATTTGATGTTGTTATTTTATTTGGGTGCCGGTATCATTGTGTACATTTCTGAAAAGGAAGAATATAAAAACACGTTTAGTATGAATCACACAACAGAAGCTTAAATTGAAATCATGCATGCATGCATTAATATTTACATAAGGAATTTCTCCCCATTTTAATTAATAAATATTTCCACCAGTTAGTTTTATTTACTCATTTCATGCTACATTTGTATGCCACCTGCTCTACTAATTCTAATATATGGCACTACCCACAAAATCATAAAAATAACAAAATGAATATTGTAAATCACACACTATGTAACTCCATGCATTCCAGACAATTATCTCCGGTTAGAGATCCAATTAGGTGACATCTTCTGCCCCCAAAGATTGATTAGAAAAGGACCATTTTTATCAAATTCCAAAATGCCTGCAATTTTCACCACCTTCCAAGATTAAGGAGCATCCTTACTTCATGAACTGGCACAAGGGGACAACTAAGGAGAAAGATTTTTTCCACATATCGTTCCTTTAATGTCTTGATGGAAGTATTCTTAGTATTCTCACCTTGTCACGGCAGCATCACATGATGTATCAGGACTTTTTTCCCCTTCGCTAAACCGGGCATGGGAATGACCAGCGTGTGACACATCCGGCCCAAGGGCCAGGAGTTTGATAGCCCTGTTCTAAATAAAAAACACCTCTTTTGTGCTAGGATTTATTCTCAACCTGTTCCATCCCATCCAGTTCCATTCATAGATTCCAAGGACTGGATCAGGACTTCCACTGCATTTCCTGCTCAGTGAAGGTGGTTATACTTCAGTCTGTAGGTTTATGTAGATATTGAAAAAGATGATGGGAAAACTGAGCATTGAGGTTCATAATGACACAGCCAAGGGCCTGGTTTTTCCAACCCCATTAACACTGATTGGATCACCCGTTATCTACTGAGGAAGAAGCAAAATAACTGAAGAACAATACCTCCAATCTGCAACCTTCATAGGTATCTAATGTTCAACAGTATTGAATGTCACTGAAATATTAAGCAGAACTAAAAGATCGATCCTTCCATATAAGTCGTAGAAAATTGGAGATAGTCCAGTATTGGCTGAATCAAGGATTAACTTCTTCAGGAAGGTGACTTATCTAGTTTTGTTATATTCATCAAATAATCTATATTGTTATAGAGAGAATGTGTAGGATGCAAGATAGACACATTGTTTTAGGCTTTGCTATCTACCTATGCAACTATTTATCTACCTATCCAACAACAATATATATATATATTGTTATGTATGTATACATACATTAATATATTTAACACTAGAGTTGCAAGAACAGTTTTAATTACCCCTTGAAAGGACCATTGTGACCAGAGTGATGAGGTTATTGAATTTATCAAGCTAAATGCAAATTAATTGCGGTATCTGTCGGAACCCTGACACTAAACACTGATGGATACATGCTGGAAAATTAGTGTCACATACAGCACTCATAAAGAAGGACCAATCAGGAACTAGATTGTCAGACAAATTGCTGAAGCATTTAAAAACAAGGAAACAGTAAAGGATAAAGATGGCCAAAATGACGAAACCAGATAGGAACAAAGAAAGGGAGGAGGGCTTCAATCATCTTTTCCAATGGTCTGGACAAAGAGCCAACTCTTCAGGAACCTTCTGCAGGTGGGGGGCACAGAGGCATTTGAATCTCAAGGCCAACCTCCTTCAAGTCAAGTCTTCAAGCCTTTCATTGTTCTATATGCAAGAGTCTCTTCTGGCTGGCCATTTAATTAGGTCCAGTAAGTTAGACATTAAGTGATATTTCAAGAAGGAATACATGGTACCTTCTATTGGAGATTGAGAATTTTACCTTGCTTATAAAATTGGTTATTGCCTTCCTTGTTTAGATAAACAAAGTTAAATATTTTACCGAATCTTTCATTCCATTGCTACAGCTATTCGGATAGCCTTATACTAATGAAATGAAGCTCATAGAATAACAGAGTTGGAAGGGAGCTTGGATCTTCTATCCATTCCCCTGCTTAGGCAGGAAACCCTACCCCACTTCAGACAAATAGTTATCTAATCTCTTCTTTAAAACTTCCAGTGTTGGAGCTGAATTCTAATTCAGGGTTAAAATGGGAAAGTAACGTGCATTTGGTTGATTAAAAGTATATTTTCATCTGTCACTATAAAAAGTCATTGACTAAGTCTCATGAGGGAAATACATTTACAAATCATATTCTATAGCTAAGTAAAGTCAATGTAAGATTATTTTTTTTACAATGAGCAAAAAGACTCTGTAAAAACCTGTTTCAGGTACAGGTGTGTATGCATGTGTGTTTAAATCATACCACAGTTGAGGTCTGCTTTGTCATCCATAGCTTCTTGAACCATATGGTCAATGATTATCTAAACTCTTGGGCTGCTCATGACTATTCATAAACATAACAATGGAAACAGCTCTATAACCAGGACTATTAGGTTAGTTCCACTGGTGAAAATTCCAATTGAAAGGTACTTCTCTAGCACTTCAAAATACAGCTGTGTAGAAAAGACTGTTTGGGAATCAAAAACTTAACCAATTCAAATCTAAAGAATATTCATATGTCCATACACTTCAGACAGAAATTTGGCCCTTCTGACTTTTCCTGCATGTTCCTTATAGAGCTAGTTTCCAAATGTCTGGTAGGCAGGAGGTATCATCATGTTTGTTCATGTTGTGGGGGTGTCATCTATATACTCCAAACCTTACACGGGAAAAGACCCAAATACACCAAGACCTGCATACCTATACCTGTGAAAATCTACAAAAACAAATATATATATATATATAGTGGTGAAATCCCCCTGGTTCTATCCAATTCGGCGAACCAGTAGTGCTGGCAGCGGGATGCTCCGCCAACATGTCGTGATGTCATTATGTCCCATTTTTAACCATCTGCACATGCGCAGAAGGTTCTGCGCAGGCACAGAAGAGGCATGCGCATATATAGCGCATGCACACTCCCGCGCAGGAGCTCACCCAACCCGGTAGCAAAGATAAGGAGATTTCATATTCTTGTTGAATGAAGAAGCTTAAGACAAGCTTTAACAATCAAGGTCCTTTTGTTTATGTAATCTTTGACAATGTGTACAATTATCTGTTAATATCAGTCATGAAAAGTCCACGGCTGATATGAAATATGGATGTTCCCATGTCTGAATGGGCTGTCATCACTCTGAGGCAGCTAATGGAAATTTGGTTTATGTTCCGCTGTTCAACTGTTTTTCAATTTTCATTTATATATTCAACTGCCCCTCATCCATATGTGAACCAGCTCAAAGAAACATTGCTACTGTATAAGTGAGAAGTCTCTTAGGAAAGAAACTATGATGTATAAACCACATCTGCAGCAATAACTTTTCATTTGCTCATGTTCATTTTTAAAGATTACTACAAGTAGTCCTCGACTTACAACAGTTCATTAGTGACATTCAAAGTTACAATATCACTGAAAAAAGTGACTTGTGACCATTTTTCACACTTACAACCTCTGCAGCATCCCCATTGTCACGTGATCAAAATTCAGACAATTGGCAACTGACTCACATGTATGATGATTATAATGTCCTAGGATCATGTGAACACCTTTTGCAACTTTAAGTAAAGTCAGTGGGTAAACCAGATTCACATAACAACTGTGTGACTAACTTAAGAACTACAATGATTCACTTAACAACTGTGTCAAGAAAAGTAATAAAATGAGGCAAAACTCACTTAACAAATATCTTGCTGAGCAACATAAATTTTGGGCTCAACTGTGGTCGTAAGTTGAGGACTATCTGTATACTGACTGACTCCCTAGATTTCCTGTATGTTTAAAGCATTGGAGTTTTTTCAAGATAATCAATGTAACCAATATTTGCAATACTATATAGTAATAATGGAAAACCAGTAATGTTCTATCAGATATGTTCAGAAAAAGAACAGGCTAGAAATTTAGCTAACAGTTCAATTAAACACATTTTAAAAAACTGGGAAATCACAAAATATACAGCACTATACTATACAACATTTCAGAAGAAACAAACTTTAGCCTTTGCCAATATAAATAAAAACAATTTCATTTTGCTGCAAAATAATTGAAAAAATTGCTTCTTGGCCTTTGGGCTAAGATCAAGTGTAATAAAGCTGGAAAAAAATCTGTTATGGATTTTTAAAAGAAGTTGTGGTTCCTTTTCTTGACGTCATTCTATTTTCACCATAATTTCTTTTCCCTTCTTTGCTTTTCTTCCATATCCATTTTTTTCCAAGATGGCAGTACTACATCCAAGATGGTGCAGTGGTTAGAGTACAGTACTGCAAGCTACTTCAGCTGACTGCTAGCTGCAGTTCAGCAGATCGAATCTCACCGGCTCAAGGTTGACTCAGCCCTTCTATCCTTCCGAGGTGGGCAAAATGAGGAGCCAGATTGTTGGGGGCAATATGCTAACTCTGTAAACCGCTTAGAGAGGGCTGTAAAAGCCCTATGAAGCGATATATAAGTCTAAGTGCTATTGCAAATAAATATATTGGGGGGAGGGGGAGTGCAATGGCTCAGTGGTTAAGACACTAGGCTTGTTGGCTGGAAAGCCTGCAGTCCAGGTTTAAGACCTGACTGCCATGTAAATGTGTGAACTCCCATTCCAGTCGTTAAGCGAGGACTCGTTCAATTCAATGTTTTGACCTACACTGCTTCGTCACAGTGGTCCTTACATTATTATTAATGAAATCTCAGCAAATGCTATGAAATCCTTTTTTATTCCCTTAAAAAAGTCAAGATGCAACAATGCAATGCTCTGTCTACTTTTTATGTGCACCATAGCCATTACCTTGACTTTTAACCACAAATTGAAAATAACCTAGTATGCAACTGTAGAAAGCATACGATTTCTAGATTGCAAGAATCTGAACACTCAATAGATGGGAGCAAAGAGATTTTTTTTAAAAAAAATCCTAACCCTTTGCTACTATTTAGTGATTGTTTGAATTTTTCCTTTATTTATGGTAATAATTTTTGAACAGTTTCTTTAAAAAAACACACATTAGAAACTGAAGTTTAATTCTCAGAACAGAAATGGGGAAATTATAGCAGATTTCCTAAATGCCAAACTTGAGACCAAATGGATTAATGGAGTATCTCTGAATATTCTTTTGCAATCGACATGAGTGTTTATTTGTGACTATATAGTAAATGAGTCACATCAAGTTTTCGTACTCTGGAAACATTTTGTCTCAAGAGCCTTACTTAAGGAATTTTCAGGAAATGATGATGGTCAAATAAATTCTGCAACAATGATGCCATTAAAAAGCTATTATACTGGGAACTATAGTTGATTTTGGCAATGAAAAGGAATGAAGGTGCCTTCATAAACTGTTCATTGAATGGAAAGCGATTCTGTGGGTTTGCTCATGCTTTCCAGCTGACTTACTCTGCAAGATGTACCAGCATCATACATACCCACTTGCATCTATAGTTAATGGGCTGATGTCAGCAAAAAGCATTATCTTTGAAATCGTTTACTCCATGATAAATAATCTTAAAACAGTATTTATAATTAAATGGCTGCTTTTCCTTAGGAATAGCAACTGGGCTGTTTATTGGTTGGGGAGGTTGAAGGAAGCTATATATCAGAGGTATATCAGAGATACAAATTGGTATATAGGATTAAGGTTAACCAGTTTTTGCTGGTGTGTGTAAAGATTAAAATGCACATTAACTCAAATAATACTAATAGTAATTAGACATATACTGCTTCATAGTGCTTTATACCACTCTCTGAGCAGTTTACAGAGTCATCCTATTGCCCCCAACAATCTGGGTCCTCATTTTACCGACTTTGGAAGGACAGAAAGCTGAGTCAACCTTGAGCCGGTCAAGATCAAACTCCTGGCTAAGGGCAGA
The DNA here is from genome assembly GCA_036250565.1 of Sibynophis collaris. NCBI lineage: Eukaryota > Metazoa > Chordata > Lepidosauria > Squamata > Sibynophiidae > Sibynophis > Sibynophis collaris. The sequence continues at coordinate 121,999 of JANHFK010009781.1, read as the reverse complement.
GTCAGCCTACAATATTGCATTCTAAGCACTTTGCCACCATGGCTCAGTGATTATAATAGTCATAAAGAGGTGTGTTGCAGCAAATGGGATTTTTCAGAATAGCAATAACAGTGTGCCCCAATGGTTGACTTTGAATTAATTCATTTTCAAAATATTGGTTTTTCCGGATTGCTAAACTGAAATAACTGTTTCGGAATAGCACAATTCAATCTCAAGTGTCTAGTCTGTTTTAGAAGATTTATTTAGTACTGGACCATTATATTTTCAGTGATTTTGAGAAGTAGGTAGGAAAAGGGAAAGAAGCACAATTTGCCTTTTGTTCCCCTCTGGAGGAATTTATAAGAAGTGGATTAAATTGGGAAATAAAATAATTTATGTTTCATGTTCCAATAGACACATATCTATTGCTCTTTTGTTTTCTTTTGTTTTTCTTTTGCTTTGAGAAGAGTAGCATTTCTAACACGCTGTGGTGCCACCTTAATTTTCCAATATGGAAGGATAATACAGAGACTGCGAAAGCCAGTTTGATCTAGTGGTTAAGGCACCAGGCTAGAAACTGGAAGACCTGAGTTCTAGTCTATCTAGTCCTTTCTTAGGCATGAAAGCCGACTGGGTGACCAATTCACAGGGTTGTTGTTATGAGGGAAATAGGAGGAGGAAGGAATATTAGGTCTGTTTCAGAGGTGGTATTCAGCAGGTTCTGACCAGTTCTGGAGAATCGGTAGCAGAAATTTTGAATAATTCGGAGAACCGGTAAATGCCACCTTTGACTGGCCCCGCTACCATCTATTCTCTGCCTCCTGAGTCCCAGCTGATCAGGAAGAAATGGGGATTTTGCAGTAACCTTTCCTTGGAGTGGGGTGGGAATGGAGATTTTACAGTATCCATGCCACTCCCACCAATCCACACCCAGAGACCTGGTAGTAAAAAAAATTAAATCCCACCACTGGTATGTTTGCCATCTTTAGTTACTTATAAACTATAATAAGAGGAATATAAATAAATAAGATAAATAAATAAGCAAGCAAGCATTACAAGTATATAATCTTATAAGAAACATTGTTGTGAGAAAATGTGGCTGTTTCCAAAGGAAACTATCCAACTTTCTAATTTGTGCTCCTGGAAAAACTAATTTTTACAAAGGCATAACATTGCCACTGTGGGACATAAAGTGACATGGAACATTTATGTGAAATATTACTCTGTTTCTGGATGATCACTGTCATTTTACAGAATACAGAAAAGGATCACTGTTATTAACTTGGACCAGCTTAACTCTGCTGATTTAAGGGTATTTAAACTTTTGTTGAATTTAAAACTGAGGTTGAGTCACCTTAAAGTTTTTCTTGAAAGTTTATTTGGACATTCTGATCCATATTTGTTAAAGATCTTGGAAGAATGTCCTGAGATTCTGAAAGTAGTTTTGATAAAACTGAAAGAGTAGATTAAGCCAATATTAATTATTTATGACTTTTAGAATAACAAGCTCAGATGTCTTGTTCTTTCAATGCAGTGACGAAAATGGTGATCACAGCTTTCTTTTAATTTAACAATGTAACAAATACAACAGAAAATACTGTTGTATATTTATCTGGTAACTTAGACACTATTTAGCAAGGGTTGTTTATGACTACTTGTGGCTTGAAATGCAATTAAGGAGCTGGAACATTAATTCACATGGCTTGCGCTTAGTCAGTTGTGACATTTGGAGCTGAAAGATACAGGCTTTTCAACAGGACTGTCATTGTTACATGCCAAGCATGTACATCTTCTTAGCCCATATTTCCAATTTTTGGAATTTATCAATGCATCAAAAACGGGATACTTTTATATTGGGGCATGTCAAAAAACCTGTATAGTTCTGAAAAGAAAATATCTGAGATCCTTGGTGTTCTCTGAACATGGTGGTTGTTTTGAAGAATATTCTCTTCGATTGGTAAGATAATATATATCTCATTTGCAGTAATGGATTGCAGAAAATGTGTATTTTTACATTTGAGGTAGTCTTTTAATTGAGAGACAAGGAAGGTTTTTTTAAAAAATTAATCCAATTAAATTGTCTGCATTTGTTCATGATGTAGTTTATTTTTTCCATGTTAATATCTTATATTGCATTACTGCTAGCATTATTCCATTGCTGCTATCAGTATTATGTATACACTTTGTTGTTAATTAACAAAGCTATTCAAAATATGGGTGCAAAGGCACAACCCTCCCCAAACTGACACTCTTCAAAAAAGTTAGTGCTAAAATTGTCAACCAATTTATGATTTGCAATTCCAATATATCAGGTATGATGTTGGAGAATATGTTGGAAAATACTTATATGGTGGCAATTTTAGCCCTGGGCTAAACCAGTTTACTATATAACGCACCGGTTTATCTTGTAATATGTTGCTATCCTGGATTAGCAGGGACATTTGCTGCAGGGTTGGGTTCCGCTTACCTTTGCTACCGGTTCGCAACGGGAGTGCTCGTACGTGGCGCTTCTGTACACGCGCAGAAGCTTCTGCGCATGCGCAGAGCCCCCATGATAACCTCTGGGCAGGTGGATGGAGCCTCCTGCCGCCAGTACTACTGGTTCACAAGATTTGGACTGAACCGGTAGGAACCCATCACTGATTTGCTGATGATGAGTTAAATCAAATCAATCAATCAATCAATCAATCAATCAATCAATCAATCAATCAATCAATCAATCAATCAATCATAAGAACACAGGCAGTGCCCTGCTATAGTCAACTCTTCTGTCTTCTTGGCCCCATCTAGCCAAGCCATCTTTTCTTATTTTAATTTAATTTAATTTATTTCAATTTATACCCCGCCCTTCT
>JANHFK010009781.1:105448-117065 GCA_036250565.1 Sibynophis collaris | reverse complement strand
GCTATTGCTTAGCGCATTGTAAGCCGCCCTGAGTCTTCGGAGAAGGGCGGCATATAAATCAAATTAATAAATAAATTTGGGGATCTTCCTGGAGTCATGACTGCTGCTTGAGAAGCAGGTGGCAGTCATGGCTAGGATGCCTTTGCTCCACTTCATATTATGTGCCAGGTATGTTCTTTTCTGAATGAGGAGGCCCTTCTCTCAATCACTCATGTCCTATTCATCTCCCATATAAATTACTGCAATGCGCTCTATGTGAGGCTATTCTTGAAGAGTATCTGGAAGCTGCAGCTGGGGCAGAATGCAGCTGGGGAAGCAATTTTGGTGTCCCAAGGACTGTGTATTGTATGTCACACCTCTACTTTGTGAGCTGTTTGCTTCCAGGTCCAATTCACATGTTGGTTATAACCTTTAGAGCCCTTCATGGCATGGGACCAGGTTGCCTGAGGAACCATCTTGTCCCAATGTTATCGATCTACCCCACCAGGTCAGGCAGAGAGGGTATGTAAAGACTTTTGACTATCAGGGTCCAGAATAAGAGCTTTCTCTGCCACATGGAATATCTGACCTCAAGACGTGAGATTGGTTCCTATCCTCCTGGCCTTCTGGATAGTTGTGAGGATGCGGGTCTGCCAACTCAAAGAGTTGGGATTGAAGAATAGCATGTAACCCTGGGGGTAGTTGGTATCCTGAGAGTGCTCCTTCCACCTTTAATCAACATTTTTATCTCTGTTCTAGTTTCTTATTGTTTTAAACTCAGTTTTTAATTATGTCTTTTTTATATTTTATGTTTTCTTCTGTTAACCTCCCAGAATCACTTAGGTAATGATATGAGCAGTGTCTAAATGTATAAATAAAAATAAATAAAGTAAACCTTCTTTAACCTGTTGCATACCAGATATATTAGACCACAACAGTTGTAGTTGTTTAGATATGGCCTAGACCTTGGTTTTCCCCATTCCTATGCTATGCTCTGTGATGTAAGCCCTGGCTGAATTTGGGGCAGTCACTCTCTCCCAGCTCAAATGATCTCCCAGGATTTTAATATTGGGGAAAATGAAAGAAGAGAATGCTTTGTAATACATAATGGAAAAGCGGAAAAATAAATAAAAATAAATAAGTAAGTAAAATACTCTCCAGCTGGTATACTCTGTCACCACAATGGCTAGAAACTATGAAAGTTATAGATCAGTTCACTCGGAGAGCACCAGTTTAGAAATTTAATCTAAAAGCCCACTCATGTTTCTTTTGCGTTTCATGCAGAGTTTCATCAAACCAGTCTTGCAAATTTTTGAATAAAGTAGAAAGCTGGCACAGAGCTTTGCTAGACAAAGAGACAAAAGTTGGATGATGCCTTTTTTTTTAAATTGCCCAGCCCTAGTTTAATGCACAGATGCCCCCAGGATATTCAGAACACTCTGTTCGGAACATTCTAAGAAATCGATGGGAGACATCAGAAATCAGGCAAATGTAACATGTCAATTGGCATGTAAGGCTAAGGACACTGAAGTGTGGAAACTATTTATTATCCTGGGATCAATATGTAAAAACATGTTTCAACAAGTTTAAAATGTTGGTGCTTAGAGGGGGCTGGTTAGTGGCTTGGATGAATCTCTTAATATACTTTTTTAAAAAAAAATACACCAGGTTTGTTTTTCTTTTTCTTTTCAAAATTTGAGATCGCTTACCTTCTATAAGACACTCGTCTGGGAATGGAATTTTCTTCCCCATCTCCATGACATATGCTTTCACTTTAGAGAGATTTTCTTTTAAGTGAAAGTAAAGCTTATCTTGATACTCCATGGGATTCTTTATGATCTTTGGGTTCTCTTCATGGCAGTTTTCTTTAACAGGTTCTGGCAGATTCTCTGATTCTGAACATTTGATACTTGGGCGTGAACGTGAGGATTGTTCCAGCTGGGACTCTTCAGAGATTGCACTGGAAGGCAATTTGTCGGTTTCTTGGCTCAAACACAGATCAGTGAAGGAGATGCTGGCTGTAACATCTCCATTCTCCCCTTCTCCTTTGCTGTCTGCATGGATGTTCTTCATATGACCAGCATGCACTACTAAACTTTGGGACCTGCAGTGTAAACAAAGGAATGGATAAAGGACTAAAGGTTTGGGAATAGAGGCAAAATAGCCTCGGGACCCAATTCAGATCTGTGGCCAAATGGTTACTTCACGGGAAAGAGCAGTCGCTTATTGTAAAGACTTGCTTGTCCTATGCCCAGATATGGGGTTGTATTTTTAACACAAAGTAGACTGATTAAAATCTGACACCCCCCTTCTCTCTCTCTACCTTCTCTCTCTCTACCTTCTCTCTCTCTACAGCTTTAAGTGCAGAATCTGCTTGATATATAAAGAATTATATTTCCACTTATGCTTTATATGCAGAAGGGGCAAATGCCTGCAGTTGCCCTGTTGGTCATGTTATTGCCATTGCATTTGTGAAGTTGCTCTGTCTTTTATAAAAAGAAAGGACCTTTTTTTAACCTGTCTGAAGGTTTGCAATATAACAGGAAAAGTGAAAGCAGAGGTGAAAACAGCTGGAGGGATATGAAAAAGAGGAGGGAGGGATCTCATGTAAAAGTTAGAGATGTCAGAGTAATCAGTGGTAGTTTAGTTCAAACTATAGATTACATGGGAACTGAGCTGGGATGTGCTTCACTTATTTTGTTTCTCCAAATGTATAACAAAGTAGGCAGAAACATGTTCTTATATACAATAACTTTGTATTGTAAAAGATTTGATATATTTTATCAAATATTCATTCCTGTCGAAACATTGCATACAACTCACTAACTACCCACTATCAGAATTTGCACACCCTAATATTTTTTCAGTTTTTCCATCTTAAGTAATCATCTATCCAAAATAAATACATTCATTCATTTGCTCTAGTTTTATGCTCCTTGTTGCAGCTTACAATCAATATAACATTTCCCCTCATTCGATTTCTCATCTAAATACTTGATAAGATTGTCATGTAAGTACACACATATCTATATTTATGTTTCCAACCAATATACTGTATTTCTACTATTACTACATGAATTCCCTACACATTTAATCATAAATATATTAAACAGCCAAGTGGGAATTGCAATTACTTACTCCATTTTCCCTATCAAGGATATAATAGCTACAGTAGTCCTTGATTTACAATTGGTCATTTAGTAAACTTTCAAAATGATAACGGTCTTGGGAATGGCGCTTCACAATCTGTAAACCACCATAAAATATTATACATGCCCTTCAATGGTTACATGACCAGATTTCAAGTGCTTGGCGATCAGCACACTTTTATGTCTGATTGCAACATTGCATGTTCACATGATTGTGATTTGCGAAGTTTTTTTGCCTTTTTTTTTGCTGTTTATGGCATAATACACCCACTTGGGAGAATGAATTTGCTTAATGACCATGTGATCAACTTAACAAACACATGATTTGGACTTATGACTGTGTCATTTGCTTAACAACTGCCCTAACAATGATGGAGTAAATTGGGTCTGCTCACATGGATGCCTCAATTTAGAAATGCAGTGACATATTCCCAATCTCAGTTGTAGTCAGGGCTTATGGTACCTGGTCTTTGATACATTAATTTTCAGATTCAGGCTTGCTGTTACATTCTATATGGCAATTTATATGACATTGGCCTCAAATCACTCATGTTCTCAGATTATAACACAATATTATCCACATACCAAAATATATGAACATTCATGTCCCAGAAAACACACCATGGATATTCCTTATATATTGATTTATAACATAGACCATTCTAGGAGCAGAGGCTCCTATTATGATCATTCATGCCTTATGATTTTTAGATTGGACTACTGCAATGCATTCTACATTGGGCTCTCCTTAAAGATCACTCAGAAGCTTCAGCTGGTGCAGAATGAGGTGGCATGGGCAGTTAATTACACTGGTTATTCTGCTTATGTGATAGTATTGAATCATGAGCTGCATTGTCTTCTGGTGTGCTTCCAGGTGCAATTATTGCACAATTCAAGGCCAACTTGAAGCCAAGAACTACCTTTAAAATCTTTCAAGGCATAGGGCCGATTTATTTATGGAACAGTTTCTGTCAAATTGTTTGTAACTGTCCAGCAGGAGGGGTGTGCTGAAGGTGCCATAAGGAAGGTTGACTGACATACTCCAGGAGAATTTGAATTTTGAATTTTATTTGATTTTTATACCACCCTTCTCCTTTGCAGGACTCAGGGTGGTTGACAGTCAGTTTAAGACACATATATTACAAAAATTAAAAGTAATTAAAAGTAATTAAAAAATTGTAAGAGCCTTACAATTAGCTGATTCTTAATCAAGAATATTTTTCTTCCTTTCTTTCTGTTTTTCTATGTTATGCATTCATATACTAATCTTAATAAAATTTCCTGGACTCATAAAGACAGTATTGTGGCTGGTCAGTTCTTATCATCATTGGATATAGTCATACCATAAGTTTGCCCTTATTGGATTTTCTTTGTCATGCGTGATTACATACCCAATTTTTAGTCTTTATCAGTATACATGTGCTTTTTTTTTTTTTAAGGAGAAGAAAAAAGGGTAATTTTCTCCTGGGGTTCTTGTTCCTTTAAAACCTCTTTGAACACATCCACATTGGAAAAACGATTCTTGTTATAATGTTTAAAAGAAGTAATTTTTGTTTCTGAACATTCTCAAATCAACGTTTTTTAATTTTTTGGGTTTCTTCAAATCCACATAGGGTTTTGTTTCCTCTCTATTTTTCTCGCTCGCTCGCTCACTCTCCCACTCTCACTCTCTCTCAATACTTTGGAACGTAAAATAGGTTAAACAAATAACTCAAACCGATCTTATCCAGATCTGAGTTACTGACAAGAAGTCTGGATACAATTAAATGCCTGATGCCCACTGGTACTATGTAACTTGGCTGTTCATTGAAATGTTACTTTATACATACACATGTAGACATACAAACATACAAAACCTGATCGGCATGCAACAGCGCTAATAGTTTTCATTAAACCAGGTATTTATTATACCTATCAAACCTCAGGTCTTCTTTAGAAACCAAGCAACTATATCTACATACTTGGTGATGTTTATTTTCTCTCCAAAGTTGTAATTTTAACTTGAAGTATTTTATCCTTTTCATCCCCAATCATAATAGATTTTAATAGATTTCCCCTGTGAAGGAGATTCTGTTTCAAGCAATATCTTCTATTAAAGAGGGGGGGAAATCTAGGGGATTAAGAGTAATGTTTTTGTAGGAAATAGATTTTTTTTTAAAAAAAATTAAAATCTCTAAATCTCACAGACACGCACTTCATTCCAAGTGCATTTTTGGCCAAGTTTTTTTCAAAGAATGATTAATTATTTGAAAAGTTTTTTAAAAAGTATATTTTTTGCATTCTGCAATTGTTGACTATAATAATGTCCATTATATCTAACAATTATTTCCTAAACTTAATTATTTATTTTTCAAGTGGATATCTTTTGCATACTATATGATTTTCAACAAAAAGAGTACAGATTAATTAATATAAAAAGGTAAATAAAATAATGTAATAGTAGCTTGAAACAACAGCTTGTTTAGCTCTAGACCTTATCTAGGTATTTCATGGCTGCATCTCTTTCATTTAAAACAATCAGAAGTGCTGCTCTGAACAGTTAATACTAAATTTATGAGTACAATGGTTCCAATAGGTTATGGCTTCTACATGCACCATAAATATTAATTTGTTCCTGCTTCTGGAATGTCTAAAATGTGCCTGGAATCTCTGAAAATGGCCTATGTCCGTGATGGCGAACCTATGGCACACATGCCACAGATGGCATGCAGAGCCCTCTCTGTGGGCATGCAAGCAGTCACCCAGATCAGCTCTACCCCGCATGTGTGCATGCCTCCCGCCAGCCAGCTGATTTTTGGGTCTCTGCTGCGCATTCGCGGGGCAGGGCGCATGTGGGAGATGCATGCACATGCCTGGGGACTGGGGGGGTTGCACACACCTGCACAGGGTATGTGGGGAGAGCATGGTGGGGGATGCAATGTCCCCCGTGGCCAATTTTGGGTCTAGCAGGCCTCCCTGCAGCCTCCTGGGACCAAGAAAGCAAGAAATCTCTGAGAGTCACAAATCAATTAAGTGAACTAATTGTCTCCTGCAAACTCCACTCCCCTTTCACTACTCTTTTATTCCCTTTGGGAGGGGCCATTCATTGTCCAACTGTGGCCTCTCATGTCGACCCTTGTTCTTTAGCTGTTCCCTTTGCCTGGCAGTTCTGTGCATGTGCACACTAGGAACAGGCTCCAGCTGTTCATCTGCCTCACTGATGTCTGACTCAGAAGGCAACTGATAACTGGCATTCGGCCCTGGCCCCTCTCTGCCTCTGATGTAGAGCCCTCATCAGAGCCTTCCCCAGACTCCAGGACTGACCCATGTTCCTCCCCAACCTCCTCACTGTCTGAATCTGCTGCCAGCTCCGTTGGCGGACACAACACATGTTATTTGAAGGACTTTCTTTCTGGGAAAAGCTAGTCCTTCAAATACCTGACCTACTAGAGTGGGTAAGGCAGGGAATGCTATGGGTCCTTTCTCCTAAGGAGATCCACCTAGCCAGATCAAGAAGAGCCTTCTCTGTGGTGGCTCCCTCCCAACAGAACATCATCCCCATATAGATAGGATTGCCCACACACACTCTTTTACGGGGCCTTGAAAACTCAGACAGTGGGTCTGGGGACCTCAGAGTAGGATGGAGCCCATCAAGAGGCTTATTTGATCGTTGTCACTGGGGGATGGTTTTTTAAAATTGTTTTTATATTTTGTTTTATACTGGGCTTTTGTCTTTGTAAGGGTGAGTTGAACAGCCATATATTTTTTATAATTAAAAATAAATAAATATACAAGAGTCAGAGAAAACCAGCAGATGGTTAGATTGAAATTATCTGCACATACATTCAACAAACATTTCACACTTTGTGTACACTGATATGCATTTGTTTTTACTCAATTTGCGTTTCTGCTTTTAAAGTCTCTTTAAAAGAAACCTTGGCACAAATGTTGCCCATTATCAGATCCTAGTTCTAGATTTAGTTATTGTAATAAACAAAAGCTTGAATGAAACCTAATGCAAGTGTGCTGAATGAAGTTCCTAAATCACCTCAGATCAGAGGAGGAAATGTTTGTCACACCTGGCTGGTTTAAAGAGAACATTTTGTTTTACATTTGACTATATATTACACTGTTCTCTATGGCTTAACAGTCAATAAAATATGGAACTTGGCTTGCACTCTGCTATTTGGCTAATGTTATACACATGGGATTCACAGCATATATGATTCTTTATTTTCTTGCCAAAAACAAAAATCTCATCCCTGGAGATATTCTTCAGGGGGTACAATAATATCTATGACTGGTCTATATCCATGGTGACCTTCTCAGCAACATGGTTTTCTTGGCAAGCTGTTTCCTGAAAGCATGACTGCTCCAACAAGGCTGAAATGCTTTACTTAACTTTTCATACTTGCACAGCTGGGAGATGTGTCTCATCTACTGACTGCTCTCATAAATGAAAAACTAATAAAATTAATTACTGGTAAAAATTAAGACTGAATAGACTCCATTCCAAAGATTTCTGGCAAAGGGTATAATGAATGCAGTCTGCTCTGCCAAAACTCGGGCATTGTGGAATCTGGAATAGATTTTATCATCATCCCTGGATATGCTCAGAGGACTTCACAAACATACATTCAGAAAGGTGGACCTGTATTTAATACTTCCATTCTGCATATGCAGGAGAGACGGTCACACAGGATCTGCATAAATTCACCCACTCCAAGGCTTGATATAATTGGGGTTTATTATATTGCATTTTGTGGGTATCTGTTCTTTAATGTTCTACCTCTCTAGCCATTTATATTAAAGCAAAACATGTTTTTTTTTTTAAAAAAAAATCCATGAGCAGTGATTTTAATACTTCTGGACAAGCTGTGGCTATTGAGCCAACACGCATCGTGAATTCAAATAGGAATCTTGCTAAGAACATAGCGGCACAATGCTCTAGTCCTGCAAAATATCTTGCATGGGATTATTTCCAAAAAATACAACAGCATCATTGTGCATTTCCAACAGTTCAAATGTCTCTTAATTGCTATGCTAATTAGGTACAAAGGAAGTAAATATAAAAGGTGTAAGAGCCAAATTAGATATGCCAGATCCAGCCTCTCCTTTAAAAAAAAATCATTTAACTATTAAGTAACACAAACATGGAATGATAGCAATCAACACTGCATGCCTTGTTATTCTCAAGCATCAAGAGATGGACGTTTCAGTAGATCAGCATTTTCTGTTTGTTGTTAAGTTGACCATGCTTGATTTCTAAGATGAAATCATTATATATATCCATGTTCATTTTCTTTAAAAAGTAAGCTCTGCAAGCTGAATAACCTGCCTCATTGAGATAAATAGAGGCCAGGGCATTTTAGTGCCGAGTGGTTTTAATTATAACATGGTTTTAATTACATCAGATATATAAAATTCCTGATGTCAAGGAATTCAGATCTACATTACTGTACAAAACTTCCCTTCCTGTGGTACAAAAATATTCAAAAATATTCCTAAAGGAATGAAATTATTCTTGAAATGCATATATTCAAAGCATATTTGTTAACTCAAAACTTGGAATCTGATCAAAATCAGTCTACTTTAAGTATAACAGGAAGCCCATATGGAAGGTACTTCTTTGGGTCTAACCAGCTCTCCATGTCTATGTCTAGTTTGGTGAACGCTGTCATTTCCAAACTTAGGATAATTGTCACAGAGGATGGTTGAGACGTTGTGGATTAATTCTGATTCATAATCATGCAATTATGAATATGGCACCAGTTCCTACACCTAATGGTGCAATAACTAAAACAGCCAGATGGTAGTTTCCATTTTCCACTACTTCAGAAACCTCACTGCAATAGCGGGAGGAGATCCTGTGGTAAAGAGGCTCTTTTCCATGAAGTTAAAGTTGCTTGAGAAATCCTGAACCACATTCAGCAAACTATGACCTGCCAGAGGTTACTGTACTACAATTCCTCTCCATTGGTCAGATTACTTGGGCTTCTGGGACTCAAAGTTCATCAACATCTGGAAAACTATTCTGTTGAAGGATCTTTGTTTAGCCCTCTTCACCCACTTCCTAAACTACTTATTTCTATTAAAAGAGTGGGCATTTTCTCCGTCTGTTTTAATTTTAACTGTTCTCTTTTTGACTTTTTTGTGTGCAAACTGTTGTGTTCTGTCTTTATACACACAAAATCATTCATTTTCATTTTTTCAACAACAGTTATATGCATGTTTTCCTCATACGTAACCTCTTTCACTTCACTGTGTCACAAATATCATTTTCTCAGACTTTCATTAAGGAAACATCTCACATTTCTGTAGCACTCTGCAACATAATTCTTTTCATTCTGTTTCAAGCAGCTTCCCTATCCTCTTTCTCCAAATTCTTTTTACATCCAATCTATTTGGAAATCAATCTACTTTCTAATATTTCTCATAGTTGCATTTTATATTCCTGCAGTTGTTTTATACCTTCATTCTTCTGTTTTCACTTATTTTCTCTTCTTCCAAATCCATTTAACCCCAAGATCCATTCTTGACATCCTGACTGATTATTAGCACTCTACACATGCCTCCAAACTGGTGAATGATGATTTACAAGACAACCTCTTGTAGATTGTAGACACCTATTTTGCACAGATGAATGCATGGTTTTATTGGTTTTGCTTGCAGTTGTGGACTACAGACTAAAATCTGCTAAATGCTATCCTTATCATTGGTAGAAAGTGCTGCATGTTGAGCATATATGACTAAGGCTGGACATAAAGTCTATATCAGTGTTTTTCAAACCTAGCAACTTAAAGATATATGGATTTCAACTGGGGAATTCTGGATATTGACATCTACACATCTACACGTTGCCAAGCTTGAAAAGCACCAGTATATGTCTTAAAATAATAAATATATGATTTTAAAAAAATGTTGCCCAGAGTTCAAGTCAATCGTTTTTTTCCTCATAAATTCAAGGAAATCAAAATTCTAATTTTGACAAGATCACTTTTTACTACTATCTTCTTGCATGAATATCCCACCAGATGTAAGGAAAGTGGTTAAAACAGGTATAAAAGTGCTCTTGAAATTATATGCACTGAGTTTGAAATACACAGTACAGTTTTTAAAAGCTCAATAAGCTGTAATAATTTAAAGGGTCGAATTTCTGAATATGATATAACTTTGCTTTGGGGAGTAAGTTCACCGAAGTATTTATGAGGTTAAGCTACATAGAGCTAATAGAACAGCTCTATGCTCAGTAACAGCTTAGTATCCTGCATTAATGATAATAAACCTCAGTGTAAAGTGAAATAAGATATTTTCTGGGATTTTAAGATATGAAATATTAAACAGGGAGCCTAGGGCTTGTTGCTGTACTGATATCAATTTGAATAGACTTCTTCTGAGGCTTACAATCCAAATACTCTCCCTTACCTAAGTTTAATGGATTTAGTAAAATAAATTTGAAAAACATCTGCTATTCTGATAGATAAAGATGTTAACAGTATTGATAATAAGCCAGTGCTGTTCCATTGATACTTTTAAACACATCTTGCAACCTCAAACAATGCTTAAAAACCGAAATACTGTAGTATTAAAAACCGAAATAGTGGTAAATGATTTCAATATGCTTTGATCATATACATGGCCAACAATGGCTAATAGCTCATTCCAATGAATCAATAATTATTAAACAAGTCTACATAATGCAAAAACATTATTTTTCTATGTATCATGATTGAAAAGAAAATTTCTATTAAGTTAACAGGTCCTTAATTTAATTTTAAAACTTAATTTTAATTATGATAATAAAATTGATTTCCTTATGCTGTAGCATCACATGGCATTCTTTCCTTTTCTTGCTTCCTTTTAGTGGCAATGATTCAATTCAGTGACATTGAATGTTTATGTCAAGATAAAAAATTATTGATGGTAGAGTATATTTATGGGTGAAACCTTGCTTTTGGTCATTCATTCATACAGCAATACCTTGATACTCAACTGTTTTGAAACTCATCAAATTTGGTACTCAATGCATTTTGAAAATATTGTCCCTTACTCATCATTGGTTTAATACCCAACGCATAAGGTAGAACTTGTCAATATCGGCTGCGTTATGACTCATTACATTATTCCTTATGGGGAAAATTTGTTTGGTACTCATTGTTTTTGGTACTCATTCTGCCTCCTAGAACCAATTAACGATGAGTACCAAAGTACCACTCTAATATTATATTAGGAAATACTTAAATAAGCTGGGAAGGTAAAAACTGACCTTCCAGAAATTTTTGCAATCACTACTGTTGAAGTTCTGACCTCAAGACATTTCATTATTTGCTTTATTAGCATAAAAATACTACTGAAATTTGATATGAAGTAAGTAAACTTTAGAAGTAAGCTGCACTTGAAATTTAAGTGACTTGCTTTATAATAGGTATATATTTTATTTATTTTATTTATTTTATTTGTCAAGTACATATTAGATAATATATATAATTATAGGCATGAATTGAGTACAT
>JANHFK010009781.1:43122-61972 GCA_036250565.1 Sibynophis collaris | reverse complement strand
AGAAGAAGAAGAAGAAGAAGAAGAAGAAGAAGAAGAAGAAGAAGAAGAAGAAGAAGAAGAAGAAGAAGAAGAATTAGTTGTACCCCTCTGTCTGTTTCAGTTTAAAGGATTCTTCCCTGGACTGTCAGACAAACCAGTCCTTTTGTGAAAGAAGACAAATGAAACAAGAAGCTGAAGGAAGAAATGAGGGATAACTGAATCCCCAATGCTGTCTGAGGAGTATACAAGCAATGAAGAATGGAGAACAGTGTCACAACAGAAGGCACACCTCAAGAACATGAGGAAACACTAAGTACAAGTAGAAGCTCAGAACAATGACAGTCTCTCCAGAAATTAATTCTGAAATGTTGGTAACCCAGAAAATTGGCCAGTGACAGCAGCCTCAAGAAGTAGGTCTTTAGAAGTAACATCTTATCCGAAGTGCATTACAATGGGAAGGGATCTACTAGATTCTCCAACATCCCATCCAACAGCAGGCCCAAGCACCAGACCACACATTCCATCTTCTGCATGGTTGAAAGTGACTTTAGGGAAAGTTGGCTGAGAAAAGCAGCATAAATTTCATACTGTAAGGTAGGAACCTTAGTCTAAGGTATGGGGGGGATTGCTGAAGAAATTCAATAAGATCTTAAAATGGAAAAAATGTAATTGTACAAGAGTAATTAGATTACCGATTTTAAAGACTTTAAAGCTTAGAAAAATTATCTGACTACAAACAAAACTGGGTCTTCAGTTGTTGGACAAATGCTCTATTTTGTAAAATGTCTAGTAATAATAATAAAAAAGAAAGCTGCTTATTGGATTTGCTATGCCTCTGCCTGAGACCCCATTCCCAAAACTCAACCACAGTGCATCAATTCCTGAAAAGTGTGTCACATCTGGAAGCGCTACCTAATCTAAGAACCACCTAAGTCAGCACCCACCACAATATCCTTAAGTAATGAATTATATAATTTTGCTATAGAAAAAAGTATTTCCTTCAGTTGTTCTATGGGAGGGAGGGAGGAATCCCCCTGTCCTTGGCTGAAAATCATATTTGATATTTATCTGAACCCTATCTGATTCAACATTGATCATACTGATCACGTCCATAATTTGTTAAGGTGGAAATGGCATAATTCTATTCCATTTTGCTATGGGGCTGTGTAAATATAATTTAAAATCTCGCTGCTGATTTTATCTTCTCTCTTAATAAGGTCTTAGCATAGTATTTTGGAATTTAAGGGGGCACATATGGTTTCTTTTTTAAATTCATTGATTAAACAATTAAAATTTAACAGTTAGTCCTCGCTTAGCGACTGGCCATTTTATGACTGTTCAAAGTTATGACAGCCATGTAATGGGTGCTTTATGGCCCATAAAGCATCCCTAGCTGTCGTAAGTGATCTTGTCACACTGTAAGGTCACGTGACTGCATGTTGGGTGGGTCAGCTTTACAAACTGTCACGGCATTCCACAATCATGTCCTTGCAATTGTGATTTTTTCCCCAGTTTCCAGCATTTTTTCAGTTTCCAGCAAAAAAACCCAAAAAACAATCATATGAATGGTTCACTTGATGATCATGTCATTTCCTTAATGACCACCACATTTTCTTAATGGGACATCAGCATTTGCTTAACAACTGCCATGAAAAAGGCCAGAAATTTATTCCCAGTGAGTGGGTGACTTACAACTGCAACAATTTTCAACCATAATTCCAGGCTCAATTATTATAGTAAGTGAAGGAGTACCTCTATTTAATCCAATATAATAATAATAATTAGTACAAGTGGTTATTTATCAGAGAAATATTAACAACACTTGCTTATATACAGAATAATACTTTCTTCTTTTTCCCTTTCCTTTCTTTCTTACTGACATTGCTCCAATTCCCAAAGCTCACTCTCTAAGTTTTCCTAGCTTTTCCCCACATGCCTTAAACGAACGGCCCACTTACACTCCTTCCTTTTTCCCCAAACCACACATTCTCATTAGAAACAATGAGCCTTAATACTCATTGCTGTATTTGTTCTATTCTGTGTGGGCAATATGAATGGCATTCCTTTTAGAAATGTTTCTCTGTCGTGAGATATTGAAGAATGTATAGATTTGCTATTAAGTTTGCATTCTATTCTTTGAAAAATGACCTACCTCCTTCACATTCTGAACATTTAAATCATTTTAAAAATTGTTTTAGGTTAGTTATGCATTATTGCTGCCCTCAAGTGGAAACTAGTGGCAAATGTTTTCTCCACATTGTCTGATGTTCTATAATAATACTGAATTCAACAATGAGCTCATCATGGGCATCATTTTAATATTCTTTAACAGTGGCCAAGGAATGCAGAATTTATTGTTTTATTCTACTGTACTTCAAGATGTATCGTTTTCAAGTTAGGTTATAAGCCATCCAGTCACAGATACAAATCCTGGGTGTATATGATTCCTATTAGATAATTTTTGGCCAGTCTTCCAAATTTCTCAATAATAATAATAAATTCTAAGATGCATAATTATGAAGACTGGTATAATTCATGTGTCATCTAGCAGATGCATATACTTGGGTCATATGCCTTTATCACAAGAAACATTAAGATGTATTTAATATTTGAGTTTAAAGGCCAGACACTGAAATGTTTTGTATGATACCTGATTTCTAAATTTTATTGGCACATTCTGCTATCCTTACAATCATTCAATATTGTTTTTCTTTTCACTTATTGCCTAAAAACAGGGAATTATTATTATTCATGACTTCAATAAAAAGGTTCTAAAGAATAATTATAGAATGATTGATTTATTCATTATTTATCAAATTTACTTGCTGCTTTTGTTTATGGAGATTCTTAAGTCGTCCAGGTCATGGTTGTCCCAAAAGTGCTTCTTCAAGAGGCAACTGGATTTTCTGGTTTCCAATTCTGACTGGATTAACCACTTCATAAACACATAGTACAATGTAGGAGAACAAATCCATCAGGACTAGATTCAGAAGTCCACCTGCATTTAAAAAACAAAGCCTACTCTTTTGAAGACAGCAAAGTCCAACTTTTGGACAGAGAGGACTCTGATTTGAAAGAGGAGTTAAAGAAGCCATCTATCTCAAAATTAAACCACTCTCTCTCAACAGAGGGGGAGGGACATGACATCATCTATCTCCAATCTACAACACAGTCTTTTCAACAGTTCCAAAAAGGCTCCACACCCGTTTGCACCATTCAAGTGACCTGATGACCTGATGGCTAAATCTCCAGGTAACCTTAATGACTCTCTAAAAGAATGCAAATGACCAGCTGTCTGCAAGGAATATAAACCCTTCCATTCCCCGCCATCCAGTCAGAGCTGAAGAAGCTTCTTGGATGAGAAGTGAAATGTTTTCAATGAAAATCCAGAAAGTCCAGTTTCCTCTAGAAAAAAAGCACCTTTGGGATTTGCTGCTTTTCTTATGGTTCGAGGCAACTCTGATTTGAACAAACAGAAAATATTTTCAAATAATTTTGCTTCCTGCTGATTTTAGCTTCAGGCATTGACACACTGATATGCTACCTTCCCAGTCTTTCTGAAAAGTAATTGTAACTGCTCCCACTTTACTGAGGATGCAATTTGTAATTTATTTTCTTGAGCTTCTGCAGCTAACTCTTCATTTAATTTATTTGTTTGTTTGTTTGCTTGTTTGTTTGTTTATTTGTTTACTATGTCTTATTTAAATTTATATTGCCACCAACTCGCACATGGTGACTCAAGGCAGATTTTCTAACCCATATTCTGCTTTGCAAAGCGTATGAAAGGTTCTACTTACAGTATATGAACTAATTAGTTTGATTTGCTCAAGGGCTTCGGATAGGCATCCTTCTATTTCAGAATCGTCCAAAGAAAAGAGTTCCCCAGCACGTGAAAGATCTTTCTGTTCCAAAACAAGTCTTAGAAGATGGTGCATGGTTGATTCTGCCAATGAGACTGAATTTGGTATGTGACACTTCTTTCAGTTAAGGTTGGTGACATATAAATCCATAACACGTCAGGTGCTCCTTTTCTATAAATGTTTCTTCAAATCTTTTTGGTTATGAGCTGAGGAAAACAAAGGACCTCATTAACAATACACACTGATATACTGGCTTGTAAACTATAGGAAGTCCTCAATGTACAATCATTCATTTAGCAACTAAGGGACTTTTGACCGCTCCTCACACTTATGACTGTTATAGCATCCCCCATGGTTATTTGATCAGAATATGGCGTTTGGCAATCTACTTGTATTTATGGCAATGGGAACGTCCTGATCACTATTTATGACCTTTCTGGCTGGTTTCCAATAAACAAAAAAATGAGGGATGCTAGATTCGCCTAACAGCCATGTGATTCACTTAATTGCAGTGATTCACTTAACAACCATGGCACAAAGGTCATAAAATCGGGGGTGGCTCATTAACCTTACTTAGCAACTTGCTTAGTTAGAAATTCTGGTCTCAGTTGTGGTTGTAAATTGAGGACTACCTGTGCTACATTTAAAAAAAAAGAGTTATACCATACAATATTTTAATATTCCATTGCCAAATTCATTTGAAGGCATGCTTAGCTATACAATCTATAACTTTTGAAAGGCACTTATAGTAAAGTTTTGGAGCAAAACTGTAAATAGAGCATCTTCACTTTACTTCAGACCTGAAATATTCACACCTGAATGGGAGAAATATTCACACCTGAATAACAGTGGTTAACTTTGTGGCACAAAAGTGAGCATAGCACAGTAGTAGTCCAAGAGACATTCCAGATGCTTTGAGAGTAAATGAAGGTATGTAAACTCCATTGGATTATATCTGTGATGTGTAGCAAAATAACCCCCACTAATAACAACAGTCTAATGCAGGGGTGTCAAACTCATGGCCCGTGGGCCGGATGTGTCACGTGCTGGCCATGCCCACCCCCGGTTTAGTGAGGGAGAAAAAACTTGTGATACATCACGTGACGACAATGTGTCATCGCGAGTTTGGCACCCCTGGCCTAATAAGTTCAGGAGTAATAGGAGAACATGAAATCAGAACAACTCCAAAGTCTTCTAGAAAGAATTCTAATCGATTTCAGCAAAAACAGTTGAAGGTTTATATCACCTTATTATGGCCTTTTTTACTGAGACTAAAAGTCCACTTCATCAGATGCATGCAGTATTACCGTGAGATAGACAGACACACACACACACATACACGCTGTGGGTGAACATAGAGATTGCTTTAGAGAAGTTACATGGAGGCCTTTAACAAAACATGGGCTTAGTCCAAGAAAACAAAAAAGCATAAGAAATAAACTTAAGTTTGGCCTCCATTGATTCTCTCTGGTATAAGACAGAAAGACAGGGAAACACTGTCAGGTTGCAAGCTTCTGTTATTCTACCCTATATCCACAAAGTAGCCTATACTTTAGCCTAAAATAACAACAACCCTCAAAGGGCTGACAAATATTCAGTCATGGGTGAGATAGGAGTCTAGGAAAATAAATAGGAGGATGCAGTGAGTTTAATGGAACATAAAACAGAAGAGGTATTCTGTGGACTGGATTGAATTCCTGAAAAAGTATTTCTTGCCCGTGTGGCATATGTGCTATAGGGCTCAGTATTATAATTTGATCAGCTCACCAATTGTACCCGTGTCCTGATGTATCTATAATGTGCACTAGAATTGTATTATCTCATATTTTACATTTAGCTTGTGCCCACTTAAGGAACCGATAGATGCAATAAACTGTACTGTGTTGTGTATTTCACTGTTAATTAACACGTTTGCCTACTCTCAAGTAGATAAAAGCTTTGTAAAGATTTCTGAATTGTGCTGTTACCGCACAACAGTGATAACCCAGGACAAGAATAACTGTAATAACTTAGCTTAACCTTTTTCAAGCTCCTTAAGAAAGTTTATCTAAGAATAAAACTAATTTTTAAAAACTCTATCCCCCCTTTGCACCTTCTTTTTTATGCATAAGATAGATAGTGTTCATAATTTACCATTATTTAAAAAAGAAAAAAAAAAGACTTTTTGGTAGACATGCTGTATAAAAAGATTCCGCCACATATTCTCCATCAATGCCATAAACTTACAATAAGTAATCCTTGGGTTCTAGATGATACATCAAGAGCCTTTTTCTGCTGATCCCATTACAAATCTCCAAACAGTATTTCATCTGAGATATCAGTTTGAAGTTTGACTGCAAAAGTGTGAAAATAAGTTTATACGCTTTCTTTCATTAGTTTCACTTGCTGTTTGTATAAAAATATTTTAACTACTCAGTAGTAATGCTTATAGTGACTAGAAATGCCTTTACCAACAAGTTATCATTTACTATAATTAGGCATCTGCCATTCTTCTCCCCACTTTTATACCAAACAGTCATCCACAAATGATTGCTTGGAACAAGCACAACTTTATAATAAATACAATACTTATTAATAGATTAGTTTAACGGTCACCAAAATCAGAAACCATACAATTTATGTGGTATGGAAAAAAAATCACATTCAAAATAGAAGTGCTTTGTTTATATTGCCAAGCATCCTTTAGAAAATAATCTTGTGCAAATATATACAAACGGAAAGTCTCCGTTTTACCTGATTATGACTCCACAGCGTTCACATGAAGACTTTTTTGTTTTTTGTAGCTGCATGAGATTGGTTTTGAGACTCAGAGTTGAGTGCAGCTTTGACTGTTGCATTAGTCTTGCATTTGAGGGCACAAGAAGTGGAAAGTTATAGAATCTACGTTTTAGGCAGTGAACCTGAAGCTCTTAATTACAGGGCCAAGTATAAAGAATTTGAGGAATGCAGACTAAAGTAGCCTAAAAATTACCGAGAGCTTGATCAGGTGACCAGAAAGAACTTAAAGCAGAGAAGCCTTATATCTGAATGAACGCCTTTGTTCCTGAAACAAAACTTTACAAAAGGTCTTCAACTTGAGCATTTTGTTTTTATGTGGATGAAAGAGTGCTCTCTGTTGGTGAAAAACTATCCTCTCCTAGGGAGACACCCCAATGAGTTTTTATTATTCTTTTAAAGAAACCAAATGAATGAAACTACTGTGGAGAAGACCATTTTCTCCAAAGAATAAATTTGCTAGGAATACAAAGTGTGCCTGAAGTTACTCATACCCTTCCCTTTTAAATATTTATAAATAAGATCTTGAAATTAATGACATTAATAATATATGTTTTGTACACTGTGAAATCATTCTTTATTTTTTAGATAAATATACATTTGTGTATGCATATGCTTTTTTGTGTCTAACAAGTTACTAGTTGGATAAGAAGAAGCAGAACCCAAAATACAAAAGGGAGGACATTTAAAAGCACAACCTAGATTTTGTTTCTTTTTATGACTAGTGGTGCTGGATGTGATCCATTGTATTTTATTTTTTCCAGTTTAATTCCCCTGTAGCTATATGGCACTCACTTAGAAGAACTTGAAAAAGGAAACTGATAAAGTAAAAATGATCTGTCATGGCCATTATGATAGGTTTCAGGCCATGAAAAGGATAAAGCCCTTTGCATGCAAATCTACATTCCAAATTTTAATTATTTGCTTTTATTTTATTTTATTTTATTTTAATTTTGTTTATCCATCTATTATAACTTTAGAGCAGGGAGAACATTATTTCATATACCAGATTTATTCTTCCAGAAAGGTTTTGCCCAAGGTAATAGGGCAGAGAAAAAAAATTTTTTTTGCATTTATAGCAACAAAAATATGTCTGCACTAGGCTGTTTCATAAGACGTCAAAGGTGAACATTCCAGAATTATAATGCATTGCCAAATGTGGTTTATTCAAACTTCGCCCTAATATTTAACTTATACCTATTTTTGCAACAGAAATAACTTCTCTTATTAACTGAACAAGAATTTTATCTGCCTTTATGACATAATGATAGGTGTTGTTGTTGTTTTTAATGCATTCTTTAACTTGCTGGTCTGTTGAATTTTCTTTGCCTTAAGGAGAACATATTCATTTTATCTGTCTTAGATCTTGAAGGAACCGTTTGTTCTACATCTGCATGGGTCAACTTCATGTAAAGCTGTATCAGAGAATGGAATGGTTTCCTCACCTATGTGGCAATCAGAATTAAGGTTTCAAATCACAGTAAGGAATGATGAATTCTCCCTCATTTTTGCTGTCTTATTCCTTCTTCCAGCATTCAGTATATTGCCTGGTGTTCAACATATAGCTCTGCAGTCCTAAGTACCCAATTTTACTTAGACTTTCCAAATTAATTCTTACTTGAGTTCTCTCTGATAAAATTATAAGTCGTGGATTGGGGAATCCTACTTTGTGTACGTTATATTACTCAAGACACAGATGTCAAACATACAGTTTTATATATTTTCTGAGAGCAGAATGTCATCAGAATTTATGTTCTGCCTAACTCATCAAAACAAAGACTGCCAGTCTGCTGTAAGAAGGCATTCCCCAATTGATTTTCTTATGCCTATTATTAGTGCCATTTAGAAGATAATACACTTGCCATCATGTGAAGACTAAAGTAGTAACTAACAATTCCCATGCTGGAGATTACCATTATATAAACATACAACTTCTTGGCTGCAAGGATACAAAGCACAATATCTGGATATTTGTAATAGTAATCAAGAAGCCCCAAGAAAAGGAAATAAAGCTCATGCAATCTTCTCACTGATAGCAGGTAATCAACTATCATGTAAGGCTTCATTCTTGTCTACAATAAAGATTCTCATCTAGGACAGATATGTCTGTGAGTCTTCTACAGATGTAGCTGAAAAGCAAAGTTAACCTATAAACTCTTACAAATCTGTGATTCATTACTGAATCCTAGTCATGCAAAAACCAAAACCCTTAGTTATATCTTGGCCTAAATGCTCTTAAAAATTCTGTAAAAGAATAACAAACTACCGATGAAAGACACTTCATTGTAGATTAAAGAGAAGAGTAAAACATCAATTTAAAGAATTTAAGAATAATGGCAAAAAAACTGGATTAGAATTTAATTTAAGAAAGTTTTCGAATGGATTAAGGGGAGAAACATTTTGTTAAAGTGCTTTAAAAATAAATAAATACATATATAATGCATATCTTTGTGGACTACAGATTGATTAATATTTTAGTGATTCTTAACATGCATAAGCTTTTATGGAAATTAGAAATGAAAGAAGAACAAATTAAAGAGCATATGATAAAATGGTCCAAGAATTTTCATTAAAATATATAGATGGATCAATGGGAGAAGGAATGGTGATGCTGTCTAACCCACACTTTTCTATCTTATCAAGTAGAAGATTGTGGTCTACTTTATCAAATGCCTTACTGAAAAGTCAAAATAAATTATATCGACAGCATTTTTCTGGTCTACTAAGAACGCAAAGAATGCAATAAGACTTAATGTTATTGTTGTTGCTAAAACAAAAGTATGTCCTAAAAAACAAAAATGTTACTACTTCTAGTTTGAACTGACTAAATCCTGACCCCAACTGACTTGGGGTCACTGAACTTGGTTCTTGCATCTTTGTTAGCTAGATAAATCAGATCATTGCAGCAGTTGTAAAAGTGCCATACTCATGGGTTTTTTTCCATGCAGTTACTCTACTTAAAATACTAAAATTAAAATGTGAACCAGCTTAATATCAACTGTTAAATCAAAATGAAAACTCTTTTGGTACCTTAGATTTAAAGTTATATTACTGTAGCTCCTTAAGAACAGTCAGACAACTAAATAACAAGAATACATATGAGGGTAGATCTGGAGAAAGGGTAGAAGAATCACAAATGTTAAACTTTGTGCTACTTTTGCATGTTGAGTATCATCCAATAATCATTCTTCTATTTAAAAAATGGGATGTTGCACCACATGTTGCAGTCCTAACAATATACCGTCATGCAAATCACAAATCTTTGGGATTACATCTAGCAAATCTCATATAGGTTAGTGATGAAATTCTTGAATCTTGTGACCAGAATAATAGAATACATATGATGATACTACCTCTTACAGTTTATGTTTGCTCATCAGGAACTGTGAGGAGGTTCCATACTGTAGACAGCCTTGCATTCCAGAAAAGCTTTAATACTGAAGATTTTGAGAGTTTGACTCAAAAGAGTACAACAGTTGACTCTGCCCATTATAGGTTAGTTTGAGTTCAGTTTTGTAGCAGTCTCTCTGTTCTGTTATCCATAACCAGCTGGGTTGCTACTACAGAAACTTCTGACAACTTGGAAGTTTTGCAAGTTGACAACTTCATTATAAGACAATACAATTTTTGTTCTCCTAAACCAAAGTTGCCCCTATATTAAAAATCTCATGTTTCAGTACTTTGGACAGGAAAGTGGTGAAAGATAAATATAGCACCCTGAAGGAAAATTCAGCACAATTTATCTCTACTTACAATGAAATATCAGAACCTACTTCACCTTCTAATAGTGTTTCAGAAAGTTACTGCTTACAGACACCACCTATAAAAACATAATAGCATCCTTAATACAGCAAGTTCACATTTACGTAAGTATCCATAGCACATCCCATCTTATGAAAACTCCCAAGTCTCCATTACTACTCTTAGGTTTTCTGCTGCCTCAGAGATCAGCTTATAGGTTTTGACATGCAGCCATTTGAAGCCAAACATCTCCTATGTCAGGCCCACAATTAATTATTCATTCTTGAAAAAGCTAATACAAATGCATGTTGGTTTACAGTTGTTCATTACCTCAAAGAAAGGGGGGAGGGAAGGTTTAATAATTCAACACAAAATGGTCAGCCTTTGGAGAAATTCATTGCAACTGTCAGAGACTCTGAGCCTACTTCCTTCCTCTGGTATGCAAGGCTGCTGATTTCATGTTCTACCTTGTCAAAATAACCATACGGTCTATTCAATTATTCTGGCATTATCATGTAGAATCGAGCAAATAAATACACTCTCTCACATTTCTCCCTAACTCCTCTATTTAAAAAATAGATTGCAAAACTTGTACCTGAAATGAATCAAGCATCAAAGTTGATTTGCAAATATGAATTAACGTGGTTGCAATAGTGTAGGAATACTGTTAGGAGATTTATTTTCCCCCTTCTAAAATTCTTAATTCAGTTAATGAATAAACCTTTAACCATAACAAAGATCATTTAGAGGTTAATATAAGTCACAGAGCTTGTTATTAGGAATAGCAAAACAAGTTAAAAATAGCTAATACAAATATGTGAGGCTAAAAGAAAAGGAAGGTACAGAGCCCACAAAACTACTGTTGGAAATTTTGCCAAATCTGCATTTCAAAATAAAAACAGGTCTAGAAACCTTATATTCTTTAATATGATTAAGTCTATTGTCACAATGGCCCTGACTCCAAAAGGTAATAATCTTGCAAGACTCAGTAGGTCAAAGACATGAGAAAATTCACATACAACATTAGAAGCACAATAAGTAGGGACTATTTCTCATCATATGTGCCTGACACATTCTCAAACCTTTTTATGGGCTTTCTAAAATCCTGTTTTACTGCTTCATGTTATCTTGGCCCACACAGTAAGTTTACCTAAACCTTATAAAATCACTGGACCAAGCTATCATTATCAACTTAAATCTAAGTGATTTCAGTGGGACTAAAGCATGACTACCCAGTTTGAGTAGTGGTTAAAGCATCAAGCTAGAAACCGGGAGACTGTGAGTTCTAGTCCTGCCTTAGGCACAAAGTCAGCTGGGTGACCTTGGGCCAATCACTTTCTCTCAGCCCTAGGAAGGTAAGGTAAAAGCAAAGCACTTCTGAAAAAAACTTGCCAAGAAAACTTGTTCAGGCAGTCTCTGCAAATTGAATATGATTGAATGGAAGGGGGGTGGGGGAGGAAGCATGACTTATTCTCATTCCACCCTATTGGATATGTCAACACACTGTACTAGAACATAACATTTAAACTTCGTATGATGGGTGAACTTACCCACTGTTTTTTTTTTAATGCTTAGCATTGGGTAAAAACAACAATGCATTCTTATGTATTGTTTTGGTTGGAAAGGGAAGCTAGTGACTCCAAAGACAGTGAGAATTTCAAAATTGAAATTAATTGGTTAACATAAAATACTTTTAAAAATACTTGATAGAAGATAGAATTTTTGTAAAGTAGACATATTAAAATAGTTAATTTCTCTAGGGTGCTTGGTACC
This sequence comes from Sibynophis collaris, assembly GCA_036250565.1. Lineage (NCBI taxonomy): Eukaryota > Metazoa > Chordata > Lepidosauria > Squamata > Sibynophiidae > Sibynophis > Sibynophis collaris. The sequence goes on along the minus strand of JANHFK010009781.1, from coordinate 49,844 downwards.
CACTTATCCTATATATATATAGGAAATAATCTCTTAGTCACATTTCTTGCTTCTATTTTTTAGATAATAAAATACTCTTTAGCAGGCAAATTGCCAAGATTCTTAAGGGGTAAGCTATAGATTCAACTATATATTAATTCTTAACCAGGCTATCCAAATTAGTTGAATAAATTAATAGGATAGGAAGGGCTAAAGCAGAGAATTAAAATTCACATTCTATGGATGGAAGAGCCCAGATTCTATGACTCACATCTTTGAAAGAAGCTTGTACAAATGCAGAGGAACATTTGCCAATTTTCTGAACTACATATGTAGACCAATGAGTTTATCATAAAGAAGCTTTACAATTTATCAATGATAATACATGTACGTTCATACCAGAATTTGTTCAAATAGGGAAAATCCAGATTTACTCAGAAGAATATTTCAGATAATTCATAGCAATTACTTTAAGTACATTAAAATGCAAACTAAAGTAAAGATTATAAATAAGACCTTGCTGGAAAATAATGCCCATATTAATTTTATTTATGTATTGTTAATCTATAATCTTTTGGCATTTTAAAATTTAAACTTCAAGTTTTGAGTAGAAAGTTCCCAGGTAAAAGTGACAAATCCAATAATAGGATCAATATTTTCACCGAGCAATTTTGGTCTATACTATTTCAGAAGATGGTTACAATTTAAAAATAAATAAATAAAAATGCTGCCTGGACAGACTAATCTAAGATTAACAACATTTTTTTTCAGATTTTAAAAAAATGTTTAATTGTTTATTTTTTAGTTTCTCTTTTTACTTAACATGACTTAAAGCAAGATATAACATATGCATTTATAATAAATCATAAATAAAACACATTAAAAACATAACATGCCCCTATAATTTTAAAATATTGTTCCCACCTGCAATCTGAAATCAGAAGTCTATCAGCTGACTCCATATAAATTGTAGATCCAATTCTGAATTAGCCAGGAATATGGGGCGAAACAGCATTAATTTTCAGTGTGCATGTAACATCAAATTATATCAAACAATTAAAACTTTAAGCATAGCATTACAAATGTTGCTAACAGACTGAAAGCATGGCTAGTCTGGTTGCAAGATCAAGTTACATACTGAAATTATCTACCTGCACAGAGAGCTAATTGACTGCATATTCTATTGGCCAAGAGAAACACCCATTCTCTTGCTTGGTTTACCAATCCAGAGAATTTTGTTAATTGAAATGCATACTTGATCTTTTGAGCACTTTTGGGCTAACTGAGCCAAACTGCATTTTTGATTGTTGAATTCTTAGGCTGCTTGGAAGGAACTGGGTGTGAGGAGAGGCTGAACTTTTGTGTCACTTGAAATATATGCTTTAGTACCAGAATGTTCGACTAGTTCTGCTGCATTCTTCACAAATGAAAATGTTGCTTCCTTTTCTTAATAATGTAAAAAAAAAACTTCAGGAATTACATTATGACTACCTGCTTTGAACAAACATTTACAAGCACTCTTAAGGTTAGTAGTAAAATTTATCTGAGTATTAAGAGAATGCTATTTCTGCTGTATAACTGATTTATTGATTTGTGGGTTAGATTATCTAAATCAGTGGTTCTCAATCTTTTCTTCACCACTGATCTCTTTTAAATACCTTTTGTGGTCATATACAAATAAGATTTAACTCAAGATTTAAATCATAGCATTTCTTCAAACCTTCATGGATCCTCGGTGATGACATTGTGGCCCCCAGGGGTCCACTGACCATAGGTTGAGAACCACTGATCTAGATAGCTAATAAAGTCTTCAAGCTCTTTATAATGGTTTCAGTCCTCAGTGTTCCCTGTTTAAAGGAGTAACCAAAAACTAGGCTACACAAATAAACAGCTTGATCCGACAGACTTATTTCTTACATTTTTGTGGTTAAAAAATTGAAGTTGAGGAATACAGTGTAATTCTAAATTCTAGTAGTCAATTGTGTCATCAAGAGTTTGAGATTTTTTTTAAACTCAAGAAGATTGATAATAGAAAACATTTTTAAAGGAAAACTGATGAATTTTACTGTATGTTGGAAAGAAGAAAATTGCTGCAATACATATGAATAGTTTGAAATCAAAGCACACACTATGTATTAAGTATAGTAATAAAATAAAAAGGACAAAGATGAAGATGTAAATATTTTCTATGGGTATACCATGTCTTCATATGGAATTGGAATGTTCCCTCCCTGCATGCAGCTTAGAAGCAGAGAAACAGAAGAAAATACAAGAAAGAGAGGTAGCTGCTACTCAGTGGTGGGATTCAAACATTTTTACTACCAGTTCTGTGGGAGTGGCTTGGTGGGCATGGCAGGGGAAGGATATTGTAAAATTTTCATTTCCTCCTGATCAGCTGAGACTCAGGAGCCAGAGAATAGATGGGGGCGGGGCCAATCAGGTGGTATTTACCAGTTCTCGGAACTACTCAAAATTTCCACTACTGGTTCTCCAGAATGGGGTCAGAACCTGCTGAATACCACCTCTGCTGCTACTACAGGTATATTGATGACACTTAATATTACCACTTCAGAATATTCTGTAGAATTTCTACAGGGGATCTAAAATAAGATATTTGCACAATGTCTCAAATGGGTAACCATTAACAAGCAGTTTAAGATGACAATCTGTAACTCGGGAGTTTTGCATGCTTTATATAGTCCTTGACTTGCAACAATTCATTTAGTAACGATTCAAAGTTATAACAGTGCTGAAAAAAGTGAGTTATGATTGCTTTAAACTTATAACCAGGGTGTTATTCACTTACTTTCGCTACCAGTTCACAAATGTCGTTACCAGTTCACACGATCCAGATAGAACCGGCTGAATTTGCACCACTGCTTACAACCATTGCAAGTGTCCCTATGGTCATGTGATCAAAATTTAGACACTTGGCAATTCTCATATTTATCATGGTTGCACTGTCTCAGGGTCACATGTTCACTTCTTGCAAAGTCAATGGGAAACCAGATTCGCTTTACAACCCTGTGACTAACTTAACAATTGCAGTAATTCACTTAATAACTGTGGCAAAGTGGGTCATAAAATGGGGCAAAACTCACTTAACAATTGTCTCAGTTAGCAATGGAAATTTTGGACTCAATTGTAGTCCAACTGTCATAAATCAAGACTATTTGTAATCCTAGTTCAAATTTTAACATCATGGTTAAAAGGTTCAGATAGAAAATGGAATATGTCATTTGGAACCCATATGTGTTAAATTAGATTGGCAGACAATCTGACATTATCGAAAGTATCTCAGAGTAATGGGTAGAGGAACAAACATCTGCTCAAAAACATGTACTTATAGAACCAAATGTACCTAAGAAACAAGGTGCCCAATAAGCAGATATTTAGATCTTAGCCATATCTGTCCCTTGCTGCCTTAAAATTATCCCTTGCCATCTTAACCCTATCTCATTACTTTCCTATTTGATAAAAACATTGTTAGTTCACTATTATTCTCTGAAATTGCCATTATTTTAAAATGATACAAAACTTCTTCAAGAGAAATAAAGCAGACTAAATTTCCACTATATTGTAGAGAATCAATTTTTCTCATAAAGTTTTTTTAAAAATAAACCAATAAACTCTATTACATAAACCAAAGAAATGGTTCCTCATATTCACAATATAACTTTCTAGCATTGTCCCTGAGGTCTGAATTTATCAAGTGCCCAAGTTTACACATTGCATAAAAACTGAGAAACAGAAAATTGAGCATTGGCCTTTCAGGCCCAGCTCAGTAGTAAAAGCGATTGAATTTTGCTGTCAAGTACATTAGGGAGAAAGATCACAAAACAGAGATAAATCAGATTAACACATTAAAAGATAAATGGTATTTCAGCCAAATTTAATTTTACTTTTGAAATGTGCAAACTCATCAAAAGCCTTCACTGTATATCAAATGCATGATACTGCACTCCGAAATTGATTACGGGACCTTCATAAACTTTCTTCAATCAGATTAATAATGTCTCCATGCAATTCCATAGCAAACCGTGTAGACATTAGTTCTCTTGATCTAAGAAATGGATGTGAAAATCCAGTCCAACTGGAAGTCTATGAAGATTCTCAGTCATCCAGGTCATGGTTGTCCCAAAGATGCTTTTTTCAAGAGGCAACTGGACTTTCTGGTTTTTCTTTGAAGATGTTTCGCTCAAAAAGGCTATCTATGTCAAAATTGAACTGCCACGAACTCTCCCAACAGAGAGGGAGGGATATAACATCATCTATCTCCACTCTATAACCCAGTCCTTTCAACAGTTCCAAGAAGACTCCACACCCATTTGCACTACTCAGGTGACCGTGACGGCAAAGATAAACCTTCAGGTGGCCTCAACGACGTGCTAAAAAGAATGCAAATGACCAGATGTCTACAAGGAGTATATGGTAAATCTTTCCATCCCCCACCATCCAGTCAGAGTTGAAGAAGCTTATTGGATGAGAAGTGAAATGTCTTCAAAGAAAAACCAGAAAGTCCACTTGCCTTTTGAAAAAAAGGAACTTTGGTCCAATTGGAAGCCAAAGTATATTGCCTTCTTATCTCTTTTGTTTTCTATTAGCTGTTTTTTTCCCCTTCTCTTCACTTTTGAGATCACTTCTACTGATAATCACTTAGGGTGAGGCAGGCCAGATGATTACATGATGGAAATGTTTATCCATTGCTATTGTGACTCTATTGTAAACCACACTTCCAGATTCAAAGAGAATGTGCTTTGGAGTATTTCTTGGTAGGGCTATTTCCTTTCTGCCTTATTCATGTGCTTTGGAAAGAAATCTGGCTAGCAATTATGGGATGCGGGATGCTGAATGCTGAATGACCTAGATTGAGCAATGGCTGAACTGCTCTTCTGTGCACAAGATTTTTTTTAAAAAACAGGTGCATTACAAAACCAAGAGAACTTTGAAACTTATTTTTTAAGGAATATATGAACATTTCATTTTATGTGCTAAGACAGAATTAGAGATCTAATACAGTGAATTGAATTTGCCTGTCCTTTTCTTCAGCATAAAAATGATTATAGAGATAATATTGTCTGTCCTTACTCATTTAATATTCCAATCACAACTGCAGATAGTTTTACAGTTAAAATTTTTACAATATTTTTAAGAGAGAAAATAATTGCCTGTATTAGTTATATATGTACAATTCATTTTTTTTCTTTCTAGACTCATGTGATTGTTTTATCTAACTTGGTTACTGAATTTTATTTACATTTAACATTTAGTAGTAAAGCTAGTGTTCTGGCCTAACATATCAACCTTCCTCTTGATGTATCTATGTATCTCCCCGTGAGAAAGCAAAAAACGACTCCTTATTCTATCGAAAGGCAGGGTGGGATTTTACAGCTTTGGACCAGTTTGGGCGAACCAGTAGTTCCGACAATTGGCCGGGAGCGAACCAGTTCACTCCAATGATCAGATGGGCCCACCCACCTGCCCGTGCTATTTTCCTACCTTTATCTTCTCAGCTGATTCGCGGGGAAGTGAATCAGCTGTGTTACACCTCCGAAGAAACCAGGAAGTGAAGTTTTATTCAAACTGCGCAAGCGCGTGCAGCGGCCATGAGGTGGGGTGCATGCTAAGCATGCGCGCACACGCAAATTGCACAATCACTGAACCAGTTGTTAAACCACCACTGCCAAAAGGCCATTTTTTCTATTTCAGAGAACAAAAAAAAAAGAAAAAGAAAAAGTGAAAAAATATTTTTTCTTATGGCAGTAATTTTTCTTGGGGCATTAATAGTATTTCCTAGAATTAATGTTAACAATAACCTTGTCAATTCCAAGTGTGTTATTTTGATTAACATTAATGTAAAAATTAGCTTGGATGTACACATATGTTTAGAGAAATATACCACATAATTCAGAGCAGATACAAGCCTTTTTGCATATCCTTTCTTTCTCCCACACCTTTCACTCACAAGGTGGCACTCACAATCTAGCTATCTCCATGTACTGTACTTGTTAACAATACATATGAAGCTTCAGAATATGAATTTTGACCATACATATTAAAATAGGGGCCCAGATCATTGTGAAAGAATCATTTTATTCTAATAAGAAGTGCCATAATAAGCAAGATTCAGATCCTTATTTTTGTTTTCGAAAATGCCAGGTATTTTTATGGTTTGTGTTGGCTATAGCAATAGCAATAGCATTTAGACTTATGTACTGCTCCATAGCATTCTCTGAGTAGTTTACAAAGTCATCATATTGCCCCCAGCAATTGGGGTCCTCATTTTACCAACCTTGGAAGGATGGAAAGCTGAAACAACCTTGAGCCGGTCAAGATCAAACTCATGACTGTGAGCAGAGTTAGTCTGCAATACTGCATTCTAACTACTGCATCACCACGGCTCCTTTCCCATTCTGTACCTTTCCCATTCTTCATTCTTTACTTTATCTTGGTGCAGCTATCATTCTAATTCTAAAGATTGGTATTGCATCTTAAAGCCACTTGCGGGAAAAGATGTGAATGTTTTTGCCATAAGAATCCCCAGGAAGCTTTGGCTATGAGTTCCAGGAATTGTAGGCCCAAGTAAGACTGCAATTTAGGTTAAAGCAGAGGTGAAATCTACTTACCTTTGTTACTGGTTTGGGCGTGCTCTCGCAGGAGCACGTGGGCACTATGTATGTACGCCCCTTCTGCGCATGCACAGATGGTTAAAAAAGGGGACGTAATGACGTCCCGGCAGGTGG
>JANHFK010009778.1:21082-33878 GCA_036250565.1 Sibynophis collaris | reverse complement strand
GAAGGAAGGAAGGAAGGAAGGAAAGAAGGAAGGAAGGAAGGACGGAAGGAAGGAAGGAAGGAAGGAACGAAGGAAGGAAGGAAGGAAGGAAGGAAGGAAGGAAGGAAGGAAGGAAAGAAAAGGATAAATGTATTTGTTGAGGTTCAGGCTGGAAGGAAATGAAATATCTCTGTAATAATTTGGTTTAGGAATCTATTTTATGGCAGTGTTCATAACAGAATTGCTGCCAGAAAAACAAATATAAAATACTTCATAGACCTTCTGGCCTTAGTTTTCTATCCCTGGACTTTGAAATGAGGAGAGCTGCCTCCTACGATGGCTGGGGTGTGGGGGGGGATGTGAAATATAGTGAGAAAGAGAACTAAATACATATAAAAAGGAACATGTTGTTCTTCTAAGAATCACTGCAACAAAGCCAGCATAAATTGTGAATGTTGTTCTCAGAACATATTTAGTGCCATTTCTTTTCTTTCTGGGCTTACTCTCAATGTGCTCGCTTAACTGTGCCTCCTCATAGCTTCCACAATCATTTTAAAGCTATGTGTTACATAAACATTAGACATCTTTAACTTTCTGCATCTTTCACACACACACACACACACATATAACTAGGACAATTTTCTTAACCTTATGGATATGGTGAATGGGCTCCAAGTTTCTGAGGATGTGAAGTTGTTGGGAAAATAAAGTGGGGGAGTGCTATTTGCCATCCATTTCACCTCCACTTGAGTTCACTGGGAGAAAAAAATCCATCCGAATGAGGTATGATTACAAAGACTTTAACATTTTTGTAGAAGGCACAATGGTTTTTGCCTCTTTCCTAGGGCTGAGAGAGAGTGACTGGCTCAAGATCAGCCAGCTGGCTTTGTGCCTAAAGTGGGACTCGAACTCACAGCCCTCCAATTTCTAGCCTAATGCCTTAACCACTACACCACACTGGCTCTATTTAAGGTAGAATAGATTATTAAATTATTAGCTCGGTACTTGAAAACTTCATATTCTGAGCAATGCATCCTATTCCTTTCTCTGAGACACACTTATCCTTTTGAATGGTACCAGCCCCAGTGTGAAAAGTATCTTAATTGGAATCTGCCAGGATTTCTGGCTTGAGGGCAAGATAACTAATAAAAGAAGTTGGGCAATCCATGACTGGGTACTACCTAACAAATGCTAAAGATTGATGCTGGTTTGGGCAAGAACACAAGAAGTTTGAGATCTTTAAAGTTGACCACTGCTAAAGAGCTATTTCAATAATTAGTCATTTATATTTCTTTGCTCTAAACATTAAAAACAAATAGCCTTATCCTTTACTGGTTAAGATGGGAATTAATTCATAGTATCCTTTTTTTCATACACTATAAAAATAACAATTGTCTAGCCAGTATGTTAGAACACTTGAATGTCAAGTAGAGCCTTGGTTTCAAATGCTAATTTAGCCATGAAGTTTATGGGATGACATTGGGCCAGTCCTTATTTTGCATATAATCTGTCATAAATGTGAAGTTTCCTTCAGCTTCTGGTGATTCTATGGGCACATCTAGGCAATTGGCATGGAAATGGTTTGCTATTACTTTCTCTCAAAAAGTTTTCCAATTTCCCAGTCTAGCATGGAATTATCTAGTAGTCTCCCTTGCAAGAACTAACCAGGCCCAATCTTACTTAGCTTCTGAGTACAGGCAGGATTAACCAGGTGCTGCCACCTGCTGGGAAAAATATATCATATGTGGTTGTTAATAAATTGTACCTAATGAATGTTTATTATATGCTCAGCACCAGCAATGAGAGAAGTGTTGAGTAGAAGGTCAAAGGGTCCTCTTTTAGGCCATTTAGAAATAACTTGAACGAAGATGGAGAAAGGTGGTTTATCAGATATGTGGATAATGCAAAGTCAGAAGGGACGGCTAACATTATAAGAGGCAGATGCCAAAGGATCTCTTTGGGTGGGAACACTAAACTAAAACAAACAAGATGAAATTGAACAGAAGGAAAAAAAAAATTACCAATGGTTGCCCTTTCCCCTCCCCACCAAAAAGTAAAAAGATACTCAAATATAAGTTGAGGGTCACCTGACTTGGATGCAGCCCATTTAGGTGTCTTAATGGTTCATAAGTTGAAGTGCAGTCAGTGGGCAATGTATCTTAAAAAAACCACAAACAAAACAGAAACCAAAGCCACTGATATGTTAGGCTCTACAAATGGAAGCATAGTGTTTGGATCATCCGAAATCATTGTTTTGTTTCATTCTATGAGAGTGCAAGATGAAATATTGTCTCAAGTTCCTAGCATCACATTTAAAGGACCGAACATTTCTGCTGGATCAATTTTTAAGGAAGCTCAACATTCTGTGTCCATAGTCTGTGCGTTACGAACTGGAAATAAGGATGGCCTCTTCTTCCACTCTTGCCTGCTAGCAAAAATCTTAAAGGTGTGCTGCTAGAGGGAACATGTAGCCCTGAAGAACAGCAGTCTTCTCCTCCAATAATTTATCTACAGTAGTTACTTTTTAAAACTCTGTATATTGGTGGTCATCATCATACTTGAAGGCAACAAATTGCATCAACAAAGAAGTACTTTTTTGTAGAGGTCCTGAACTTCCATGAACATTTCATGATTAATTCCGAATTATAATACTCTGGGACTGAGATAAATGATTTCAAGTATTTATATGCAGTGTGTGATTTTATACAATTTGTTCACCTTCCCCACCATTACCTACCTTCTTTCTAATCCAACGCTAGAATTTTTTTTTTAAGGAAAGAGGGATCTAATGATTTTGGCTGCCTTTTACTGCACCATTTCCATCTCGATGATGATCTTGCTGACATGCAATGACTAGAACTCTATACAATATTTCAAGGGTGGTTCAATCATACATTTAGATAATAACATTACTAAAGTGACAGTTTTTTCACTCTCTTTCAATTTTTTTTCTAGTGTGGAACTGATCCTTTTTGTATACCTGTTGCATAGTGACTTCATACTGTATTTTCATGGTATTATCCTCCGTAATATAAAATATTCATATTTTCATGGTATTATCCTCCATAATATAACATAATCCTGATATCAAGATTTCTTTTTTGTCAGATAAAGTCATCCCAGAACCACAAATAGTATATGTAATATTTGGATGTTTTATCCTGTATATCCCATTTTTGTAGTTGTCTCAACTGAATTGCAGTTTTCATTACAAAATGTATTAAGACAGACCTATTTTGGAACTCTTCATAATCCCATATACCTGAAGAATTTGGTGTTACTGAGAAATTTACTGCTCACTTTTTAGCTCGCTGTTCTATACTAACTTCAGGTAATATATAAAACATTTTTAAAACACTGGTCCCAATACAGATGCTTTAGAACCCTCACTTTGTATATCTCTCCAAAATAATTACTCATTTCTTCCTATTCTTCATTGCCAAGATACGAGAGCATCCATTCTCTTGTGTCATAGCTGCTAAGATTTCCAGAAACCTTTGCTGACGGCCTTTGCCATAAGCATTTTGAAGTCTAAGTATAATTTATCAGGAGTTTCTAATCTGTGGCCCGAAGTAATTAATGGTCTGTATGGGTTCTACAGATGTTGTTTTTACTGGTACCATAATAAAACAAATTGTCTAAAATAATATAAAGGTAGTAAATCAACTAAGATTTTGGTGATTTTACTTGAGGCCTCATTAGAACCCAAGAATCTTAAAAGTGTTGGTGATACCACAAAATTTCAGCCATTGAAATGATGAATAAATATAAAAGTTTTTTAAAAAAAAAACATGGGTACTGTAGAACTAATATTAGGAGGGATGTCTGTGTCATGGTGCCCACAGATGCCACGTTAGTGATACTTGGTATATGTGATAGTTCTCAAAAGCTTTTACATATGATGTAGTGGTCTATATAAAGAAAAGCATTGGGAAAATCATGCTGTATTTATTAAGTCAATAATACATGTTTGTGAACACACTAAAAATGTCTAGGAAATTAATAAGAGATTTAAACTTACATAAGTCATGTTGGCTTTTCTTTAGCAAATTGTTCTTTAATAAACTTCATAATAGCTTCTCTTAACACTTTCAATGACCTGTCACTGATGGTGTTTTCCATCAAATCCTGGCAGGGTCAGCTTGAGACTTTTCCCATCTTGAAGCAACAAACTGTATCACTCCTCCCATTTCATATGTAAAAGTCCAATTTATCCTGCAGTACTTGGTTGCTTCCTTCTGGGGTCCTCCACCCAATCAGACAAGATTACTTTATCTGGCTGCAACACTAGACCTAAAAGGTAACATTGCTTTGTCTAAACTATACATGATTGAGAGAACACATGGTAAATGTCTCCAAGGATTTGGATGACTTCTTGTACACTATGGAACATGCTTATTCTTGACTGCTTCAGAAAAAGGGACAGATAACAGCAGCTGCAAATAGAAAGGAAGCAAAGTTTAGTAAACACTAAGATACGTCTTATTAGTTCAAGTAGTGTGAACGTGACACAGCTTGCCTTAGAACTGGCAAACTCAACCCCAGTGGATCTTTTGAAGCAGTGGTTAGATTATCATCTGTCAAGAATGCTGAAGTAGTATTATTTCTACCACTGAGTCACTCCTTAGGCTAGACCCGATACAAAATTTGTTACACTCTAAAAGTGATTAGATTCTGACTTGAACTTCAGAGGAATGTTTGTTTATATTACTAATTAATTATGCTTTCCCAATTGCTGGATTCCCCTTTCTTTTGCATTGCATTTTTAAAAATGCCTATTCAAATAATGTCAAATCTGGACAGAGACTGTCAGAAAATCCCATGGCATAAAATTAATTGGGGAAAAAATAGCCTACAAGGCAAAAGTGGCCAGGCACTATTCTGTTGTTGCTAAGAAGACCTCATGGATGTATTCATGAAGTTGCCAGGAGTCAACCTCAACTCAAAGCAGGGTTTACCTTAATCTGTCCTGCATCAAAAGTAAACGTGTTTGCTGTATTGATTAAAAAAAAATATCTGGGCATTGCTAATTCATAAATATATTCTAGAAGCTGCACTGCAACAATTGGCAGTTTGCGTATAAATAAACCTTCCACATTCATGCACACGTGCTTAATGCACATTTTCAAAAGATAAGGGTTATTTTTGATCTATCAAGTCAAAAACGGAGAGATAACTGTATCTTAAAAATAGTGAATTAAATAACAGGCAAAAAGTCTATTAGAAAGTATTATTGCTAGAATAGAATAAAAGGAGCATTGGGGGATGTTAGTGCACTGATCTAATTTCCTAATGGTAGTACTCTGCCCATTCTTCGATTTCATTTTTAAGGACTTTCCCTCCCCACTGCATTCCTCTCTTCCAAGAAACATAGTGAAGAAAACCTTACTTACTAACCCAAAATCTGCAAAAAGGAAACAGGGGGGAAAAAATAAAATAAAATAAAGGTCCGATGACAAAGCTTTGAGGTAGCCAGCAGTATCTGCTGCTGCTGCTGCATAATAAATATGGGAAGTACGAGGGAAACACCCTCCATTTAGATCCCTTATCGCAGAGAGAGGTCAGTGGCAGACGGCACGGGGCTGCTTCTTCCTTAGAATTCAATTTGCTGAAGCTTCTTGTTCAGCTACATTTCAAATCCTACGGCTATTTCTCGCCGAGGCTCTGGGCCTCGTGTTTGGAGCGTAATTAATAGCTGCCAAAGAGCCCAGCTCCTCTCCGAGGCCCTCTCTTGCCCGCCCAGGCATTCCATTCACTGGTGTGGTGTAAAACATCCGTTTACCATCATCCTACTGAGGGCTTTTTTTTTTCCGCCTAATGTAGCCACCCAGTAGGACTCCGAGCAAACATGAAAGCAGCCGAAGGAACCCTTTAATGAAGTTAACCTGCTGGAACCAAGAGGGTGGCTGGGAAGAAGTGCACTTTGAAAAACTCGGCTGAATCAGAGCGAGCTTTAAGAAAGGGAAAGAAAAGAAAAGGGAGAAAGAGGATCCGTTGCCTCTGTACTGTTGAGGTATTGAGAGAAATAATATTGACACTCTTAGATTTGGCCTCATTAAATTCACATGCTTGGGTTCAAAGCTTTTTCCTTTCTCCCCCCCACCCCCACCTCTTTTCCTTTCTTTTTTTTTCTTCCTTTCTTTCCAGCTCACTAGTGTTTAATTCCTTCTAATGTACAAATTCAACATTTTTTTGTTTCTCTAGCGAACAGTCTCGTGTTCACTTCTTTCTCTCTCTCCCTATCCATAGTACTTCTACAGACTGCCTCACAACGTGTTTACCTTTGTTCCTTATTTGCACTGTTTCTGTCTTTGATAGCTTCTCGCCTGCCGTCTTCCTTTCTCTGCCCTGCCTGCATTTTCCTAGTTTCCTTCTGGTTTCACTCTTTTCTGGTCACAGCTGCCCCCTGATGGCTTCCAGATGTATGGCAGTTTCTAAGCAATGGGAGGTGGGGGAGCACTAAAAGCTTTGCCCACCAAGGAATTATAATAGTGCTAATTAATTTGGATGGAGGCGGAGAAGCACTGCAATCCCGATATAATCTTAAAAAACAAAATGTAATTTTCTTTCAATGCATATCATATGCTAAGGAGAAGGAAAGGAGAAGAAAGACCATCCAAGAGGTGATATTTCGGCCACCAGGTGACTTCAACTGCTCCTTCCACTTTTTGAAGCTCTTTTGGATGTCTTTTGGCAAATTGAAATCTATCTACCAGACTCTCCTGCAAACTGCGAGACTACAAATGCTGCTTTGGGTTCATCGGAGAAAATCAGAGAGAAAAGTTAAACAAGTTTGAGCCGAGTTCACTCCGTGGCTAAAGAGATGCCTGGCCTGATGGCTGCTTCACTAAGCCAATCCAATCCCTGGGGCTCTTTTTCATACATGAGGAAAAAACCAAATTGGCCAGCCTAAAGATTAGAACTAAATAATATATGTAAAATACTCAGAACAATGTAAGTGCCATGGATGCTTAACCATAATTTTTAATTATGTCGCAACAAAGTTGGTTAAGCCTCAAATACTGATTTTAGAATCCATGATACTATTTGATGCAATAAAACAATTTTTGTTGATTAGCTCCCTCCTAGTGACAAAAAAAATGGATAATACATATATCTGAAAAATACAATAAAGGCAATATAATGTTTTAACTGTCTAAATCGATTAAAATGCAAAGCAAACAAAACAGATGAATCAGCCCCATCTCTTAGCATGTTATTTGACTTATTTTTCTGCAGACCAAGGAGGCAGAAAATGAAAAGTAGCTTTAATTTGAGCTACTCTGTGGTCTCTTTGAAGCTAAAATGTCACCTCCCTTATAGTCTTCTCTTCCCCTTTTATTCTGTTTCCAGAGTCAAGATTGCTGGTGTAGAGTTGGCAGTTATGAGTCCAGGATTTGAACATCAAGAATGCATGATGCTCATAACCTGTCTTCCCATCTTCTAGTGCCTATCCAAAGTCAGTCTGGCATCTAATGAAAGGACAGAGTCTATGGTGGAAGATACCTAGTTACCTTTTCAGCAGTATTGGGGCCTCAGCTTGAACCCTTTGTAAACAGTCCAGCCCTTCATATCCTTCAACCAAGGAGGAAGTACAGGCCGGAGCAGTGACAGAACTCCAGGCAATGTTCTCTTCCCCAGAATTTATCTTTTACAACTGCCCTGAAAGGTAAAGCAGACCAAGACCAAGCTCCTAGTCTAATATAACTAAGTGACCACCATTTTAGGAATCTCTGCCAGAAGTCTCTTGGTTACTGAGGAAAAATACTGAAAAAATATATTTCCCAGAACACAAATCTTCAGACAAGTAACAAAACTATGAAGTAATTAATGAAAGAATTTCAACTACTGCTCTCCACCAAATGTGAGCTCTACAACAAGATTCACACTTCTTGTGACCCTTTTTTGTGCTTATTCTATATAAAGAGCCACTTTCTTTTAGGCAGGAGATAACAGTTTTCATCTGACCTTTAGTTTTGATAACAGCCCAATAGGTTGTTTCAGGTTCACCATGATCTAGTTGTTTCATTTTCACCATGTCAAAACTAAATTTTTCATTAATTCCAGTCCAGCATTCTAACTACAATAGTACTATAACTCCAAACTATATCTATTAATAGATAAGTAATAGTATAGTTTCCCAAGTGCTATTTATAAATACCCAGCTGAAACTTTCTTAATTAAAAGATTCTGCCACCTGGATGTCTATTTTTTTAAATAGTCCAGGTATTAATTTAAAAATATTCTACCAGAAGGATAGCAAGATGAAGGCATGCTTCTAACCAACTGTCACCAAGGAAACACTGGGACTAAGGTCAACAAAAATTGATACACATACACCTATATTTTGTATTACTCATTAAAGGAATTTAGCCACAAGAGTTGTCAGACGTTTCACATACTTGTAATTTACTATCTGCCATCATGAATAAAGTTTTGTCTTACTACATAAGTAAGTTGCCCTATAAACCTATTCTGATACATTAACCCATTAGGAAATTGCACATTGACCTTTGTGTAACTCTCTGTAAATTACACTCCTAGAAGGACCAGGATTAAAATAAACACACATACACAAATTGTGGATTAATACGAAATATTTTCCTTCAAAGTCAATATTTTCCCAAATTGACCATATTCAATTTCAATTAAATTTATTATAGTCTTTAGCGAGCAAACCAAACTGCCAGTCTAATAAGGCACCCCAGCTGTAAATTAATTGATCCCACATCCGTGTACTCTCTCTCTCTCTCTTTTACGTGCATGACTTCCTCCTTGCATGCAATCCTTGGCATGATCACTGAGTGAGAAAGAAGAAAAAATGAGATCCCATCATCAATGCCAGAAATGTATTTCAACAGTACCTTTTCTTACAATGGAAAGTTGGTTTTTTTAGGAGTGGGAGAAAGTGATGCACTTCCATGCTGGGTTGTTGTGCCAGTTCACAATCAGCTCCAGACCTGTCCACTCTCATATCATCAGTTGATTCCAAGTGGCTGGGTTGATTTATTATTGGCTGTCTACACTAGATTTGAAATTGCAGTCAAGCTGATCTTTTTGCTTGAGATATTTCAGTTCTGCGGAGCTTGTAGGTGGTCCGTTTTTCCCCACTGCCAGGAACTCTTGCCTCATCCTGGCTCTTTTCTCTCCCTCCCTCCATAGCATTGTTTTGATTGCTTCAGAGTGGGCAGAAATGAAGGTGACAATGAGTCAACTTTACATCATTTGAGAAAGTCAGAAAAGTTGAAATATGGAATTCTATCCAAGGTATGTCATACAGTAAAATCAAAGCCTTTTGTGACTTAGGAGCAAGGAGAATATAATAGCTTAGCTGGACTTAAAACATGAGGTATAGTCATTCTTCCAGATCTGGAAGAATTTCAGTGTGTTTACTTGACGAACTTTACAGGCAATCCGAGATGCCACACTCAATTTCATAATGAAATGTATGTATGTATGTATGTGCCTTCAATTCAGTGTTGACTGCCTAGACCCATCCCTGCCTATTTTTTTTTTTTCAGAAATAGTTTGTCCTTGTCTCACCTAGAGCTGAGAGAGAGTGACTGGCCCAAAATCAACCAACTGGCTTTGTGCCTTAGGCAAGACTTAAACTTACAGTTACTGCCTTCCATTGAGGCTGGATACGTCACATGCTGGCCATGCCAACGCCCGGTTTAGTGAAGGGAGGAAAAAAGTCCCAATATGTCATGTGACGACGCCGTGACAACGCGAGTTTGACACCCCTACTCTAGCTCTTATTTGGATATGTAGCCAACACAATGAGTCCCAGTCATGGATTTCTTTCTCAGAAACATATATCCCACTTTAACTATTTGATGATGCAAATCAAATCAAATCAAATCCATCCATCCATCAATTCATTGGTAGCCTTTCCCAACTTGTTGCTTTCCAGATACAGAATTGCTGGGCTGCAAAAAACTGTTGCTTCAATTGTTTCAAGAAAGGTAGTCCGTCAATCTGGAGGACACCAGGTTGTTTCAGCCCTTCTACTTAGTGCAGCTCCAGTGCTCTATGAAGAGGATAGAGCCATAAAGTTTGCCTTGTGACAGTAACCTATCCAATCTGGCAACATGGCAATCTGCATAACTAGAACCATAGATTCAACCTCTTCTCTCTTCTTCCCCAGTGCAGAATGGCTCATTCTAACAGAGTTATTGCTTGACTGTTTGAAAAGGCAAATGAGTTGTGTTAGAATTTCACATATATATATGACAAGACTGAGAAGCAGGATGTAAGTATCATCCACTGTTGTGGCTTGTTCCACAATGGAAGAATGATGACAAGTTATTAATTCTTAAGACAAGTTCTTAATATTATAGAAAGAACAAAGAGGTGAGATGGGAAAGAAGAAATCCATTTCACCCAGCCAGCAATTGAGAATGGAGGAAGACAGGTTCCCAATTTGAAGATACCCTTTTGTGAGAGGAAATTCTTCCCCATAAAAACTTCAGCCAGCATTTCATCTATGACATTCTTCCAGCTAAAATTTATTCCAGATGCTGAAGTAAACAAACTATTAAAGAGCAATTAAATTACAGATTGTCCTATTTTCTGTGAGGTTTTATGGAGGATTTTCATACACTGAGATGGAAAGGTTGGGGGAGGAAGATTATTAGTGATGGTGTGTTAAGAATTAGGCTTTAATTCCAGTGAAAGTTACATGAGTTAGCCTTCCCTGCCCACTTTAAATGAGGAATCTGCTGAAGTCAGTGTAAATGCAGACTCCAGATCCAGGTCAAAATCAGTAGCTCCTACCAATCACCTCTGCAGTTGTGCTGCATCCTATACAGCTCTAGGCACGTAGATTCCCATAAAGCAGGAAACTGATAAAAGAATGTAGTTGTACATAGTCAACATATCTAAAGTACATAAACTTCCCAAATCTAGGCAGGACTGGGAAAGGCCATAACTCTATGGTAGAGCAAATGTTGTGCATGCAGAACAACTATGGTTAAACTGAGAAAGATACAATCTAAAACTCTGCTAACAGTGAAAATTGAAAAAACATGAGCTGAATAGGAAAGGCTTATTTGATTTAACAAAGCTTTAACACAGCAGGAGGTTGGACTAGAAGACCTCCAAAGTCCCTTCCAGCTCTATTCTGATTAATTAATTAAGCTTCCTGGGCTCCTATTGCTTCCTACAGCCACAACTGCTGCTCTCCTCTCTTCCTCTAACATTTCTTTCTCTATATAGTAGAAGATGGGGCCAATTCTGGAGGCCCAGGCAGGGAGTGTTTTGGAGGTTTCTCCTCTCAAAACAGCATCTTAAGCCTACAGGAAATTTCATGTGCATATTTTGACAGTATGTGTGCTTTTTGTGGTAGAGTTTTGGAAAATCCTGGGAATGACAAAATGAGAGCTGAAAGACTCACTTGGCACTGTGTTGCCCATTTCCTCTTTGTGATGTGGACATCATTCATTTGTATAACACCCTAAGCACAAACTTTATACTAGTAAATCAGTTATTGCATTTGACAGATATTTATTTTGTCATCCTAGTAAATACTTTTAGGATTATGCCAGTTTTAATTATGATGTTTCCTCACTCTCCTTCTTAATGGTTGTGTTTCACCAATCTCAGAAAATACGTTTTGTTATTACAGATAGGAATTTGGAGGAATTCATATATAACACGCAAAAACTATGTTATAGTTTCCTAGAGCTATTTATAACTGTATAAACAAAAAAATAAGCCATGCATGGCTAGTTTAGGAAGGAATCTAGCCATAAGTTAGCCATTAAAATGTCACACTTTCATGTTGAAAATTTACTGAATTATACTGTCATTTTCATTAACAAACTATTAGTAAACTATTAATGGTGGGTGAGATAGAAAAAAACCTGAAATGTCTATATGTTTAAGAAAAAAATCAAGGTAAAATTTACAATTATTTAACAAAAATTCTGCTTAAGGATTTCAGTTGGAAGGAAGCATGCACATGGATGATAGTAAACTTTCCCGAGTGTCTTCTTTATATGATGGATCACAGCAATATATAGATTTTATTAGTAAGAATCAACTAACACAATTTGCAGTTTTTGTTCATCAATCCAAACAAATACCACTGACTTCAAAATGCCTTGGTTTCATTTGTGTCTCTTAAAACATTCTATCATGCAGGGAAAATGGGTTATTAAATCTCATCTCTTCAGGTGTGCCGAACATGATTTGTACAACCTCTAAGGAACCAAAAGAGTTAAACTTTACATTACCAGCTCTTTCAGGTGTCCTGATCTTAGGCTCCTTGCATTTTGTTCTCAATAATAATGTGTGAACTTTCCAAAAACAACATGCTTGTTAATTAGTTAATGTCTAAATCACACACACATCCAGCCTGTTAAATTATTCTTGGTTCAGAACAAAACTGAACAGTAGATGATATCAAAAACTCCCCTTAGACATCTGTGACAGAGTTTGCAATGTCTCAAGTGAGCAGGTGCAATTTGTCATAAAGACAAAAATATATCATTATCAGATGGTTTAAACAGAAGAACTTTTTATAAACTGTACTAAAAATGGGCTGGATCGGTTGAGAAGTTCTGTGCAGTGCAAAATTAAGCTCCCAAAGAAAAACAGTGAGTCATCCTGGGAAAATAATCACCATTTATTTTCTAGGTTTAAAATGTTGGATAATCCCAGTAATCCTTACAGGTCATCCAATATTCCCGTTCCCCCACTCCTCCTCCTCCAAAGAAGAGAAATTGCCTAAAGCAAGTAGTACAGCTTGTGTTCCTCTGATGCAGCTAGAAATTCTACAAATTTCATTTGAAGAAAGATATTTAATTGTAGAGTG
>JANHFK010009770.1:10251-22413 GCA_036250565.1 Sibynophis collaris | reverse complement strand
TAAGCCTATCTTCTGGAGTGTTGGCTATTCCTGCCAGCTTGGTGTCATCTGCAAATTTGATGAGTTCCCCATCTATCGCCTTGTCCAAATCATTGATGAAGATGTTGAAGAGTACTGGGCCTAAAACAGAGCCTTGGGGTACTCCACTGCATACTACTCTCCATGTAGATGCAAAATATTCTATTCTATTCTATTCTATTCCATTCCATTCCATTCCATTCCATTCCATTCCATTCCATTCTATTCTATATGTAAAAATAACATTCAAGGCTCTTTTCTTTTCTCTTTCTCCAAGATCAATTTTTATTAGCTGTTAGTATTGTAATTAAAATTATTAATAAAATATATTTAAGGGTTAGAGTCTCCTTAACAAACAAGGGGTGAGTCACTCTAACCAGGGCTACCATCATACATATATTTTAAAAATGGGATTTTTAGCTGACTTCAAACTGGTTGTTTTATACTGTCTGCTGTAAAAATGAATTTTATTTTATGCCACAGTAAGGGGGATGTATAGGTATTTGGGAGGAGGAAGTAAGCTGGTGGAGATGTCTCGTATAAGGGAATACATGAGGGGAGAATTTTCTCATCACATTTGGTGCAGCTGGAGGGAGTTGATTATTGCCTTTATGGTTAACCGTTCGGTCATACCAGAGGGATGGAACCAAGGGTGAAATCCAGCAGGTTCTGACAGGCTCTGGAGAACTGGTAGCAGAAATGTTAAGTAGTTTGGAGATGGCTGGCCCCAGAGTGAGGTGGGAATGGGGATTTTGCAGTATCCTTCCCCTGGAGATGGGTGGGAATGGAGATTTTACAGTATCCTTTCCCTGCCAAGCCCACCAAGCCACGCCCACAGAACTGGTAGTAAAAATAATGGATTTCACCACTGGATGGCACCATCTGCAGATGCACCTCACATGATGTCCTAGGGGGTTGAGGATTGGACACTCAGCCAGGGTCCTTGGGGGAGGGATTTGGGAATGCTTTCAATATGTAATTTTCACGCCTATTGCCTCAGTTCTTGCTTTCTTTTTGTAGCATTCAGTTCATATTCAGTAAAAGTACCCTTCTCTATAACTATAGAGTTGGGGTTTTTCTTTCTTGAGTTTTGAGCAGAGGCTCATCTGACATTAAGCAAGAACTGCTTTACCAGCCATCCTGGAGAAAACTCTACTGTGGGCACTGAGCCAAAAATGTCTAACCAAGGCAGCGACCAGGAAGACATGGGAGCTGCTGGATCCACCCCTCTCCCCAGTCACACAGAAGCTGGAAAGTGTCGGAGTGATTGGTGGAATTGCAGCTTGAAGAAGAGCCGGTCAAACCCAAGTGGTCTCTGGACATGGGTAGGATGGATGACGCAGAGGAAATTCCTCATGGAGTGACAGCCACCCAACACCAGCATGGGGAGGCTACTTGGCAAGAAGAGGATAAAGAAGACCTCTTACTAACCCAGGCTCTACATCTCATAAAAGAAGCTTTTGAAAGTTGGAGAGCACGTGAAAGGTACGCGTGGGGAGGCTGAGTGCCCAGAAGGGGACCCAGTGATTCTGCTTGCCCAGAAGAGACATCTAGGGCTCAGCCAGAGGCAGCGTAGGCTGCTGTAACACAAGCAATAGCTGCAGCCCAGCCCCTCCCCACATGGGGGATAGCCCCTCAAGGCATTGAATTCCAAAGATTCCTCAGCTAGCAGTAAAATATGGAGGGGATCCCAAGGCTTTAGGATTCTTCCTAGCCTAAGTGTACAACCATATGCAAGAGTATGGGGATGATTTCACCTCAGAAGTGGCATGGGTGTGGTTTGTCACCTTGGCCCTGGAGAGGACAGCAGCAGATTGGATGGTGGGCCTCCATAATGAAGATTCCCCCCTGCTGAGAAATTACAACTAGTTTATGACTGCCCTCTGGGTGCTCTTTGAAGACCCCTTAGCTGAGCATAAAGCCAGAATCAGGGTGATGAAGTCTATAAAAGAGGGGTGGAGATCGGAGGCTAGATACACCCAGGAGTTTTGCGAGCTGGTGGTCCCAGGAGGCCCTGATGGAAAGTTATAAGGATGGCCTCAATGAGGATGTCTACAAAGGCTGCTGCTCCCGGAGGACCCCCCAAGACCTGCAACAGTGGTACGTGATGGCAGCTGATGTGGAAATCAATCTGGCAAGAGAACGCTACTGTGAGGGCCACGTCTGGACCAAGCCTTCCCCCTCTTCTCAGAAAGAGGCTCTCAGAGCTGCCAGAGGGGGGACAACTGCCAAGCCAAAGTCCACGGTGTGCTTCCAGTGTGGAAAGGAGGGACACCAATCTGC
Source organism: Sibynophis collaris (assembly GCA_036250565.1). Taxonomy (NCBI): domain Eukaryota; kingdom Metazoa; phylum Chordata; class Lepidosauria; order Squamata; family Sibynophiidae; genus Sibynophis; species Sibynophis collaris. Next base: position 20,112 of record JANHFK010009770.1, on the reverse strand, counting down.
TGATTGTTCCTCCAAACCCGGCAACAGGCCGCTCCTACTGGAGGGAGGAGAGGTGACAAGCAGCCTGCCAAGAGCCACGAAACAGCCCAGAAGGGCATGGAAATAATTGAGTTCACTCCCCTAAGCCTGGGGGAGTTGGGAACTCCGACCACCATGGTGGACAGCGAGACCGAAAATGATACCGACGATTACCCCCAGTAAGTCAACATGGGAGCCCCATGACCATCCCAGTGGAAATAAGGGTACCATCATCCATAGCCCAAGGGAAGATGTTAGCCCTCCTAGACTCTGGTTGTACTAGATTTGTCATCAGCCCAGAGGTGGTGGAAAAATTGAGGTTGAGGCTAAAGACAATGAAGGTGCCCATTGCATTTTGCCAGTTGGTTGGGTCAGTAGCTGGGGTGGGAGGGCTGCCCACTTTGTAACAGAACCAGGGGAGATGTGGATGGGGAACCATCGAGAGACTTTGAGCTTTATTGTGGCCCCTGGTATGGAACGACCCTTCCTGCTTGGACTGCCCTGGCTCCAAAAATGGAATCTGTATGTGAATTGGAGGAAGGGCGTGCTATGCATCTGGTCTAACCAGCAGGGGGAGGAAGGAGGAAAGTTTCTCCGCATGGCTAAAGCCACGAAGGAGTTGGCAGAGACAGCAAGCAAACATGTGGCAGGGGAGGAGAGAATCCCTAAGGAATACTGGGACCTCAAGGAGGCTTTCAGGAAGAGGGCCTCAGATGTGTTCCCACCTCACCGGCCTACTGATTGCAGTTTAGAAATCCTGCCAGGAGTGAAGCTCCCAAAACCAAAGATTTACTCCATGACTCTTCGCAAACTGGAGGAGTTGTAAAATTATTGATAAAAATTTAAAGGGGGGCTTCATCCAATCCGCTAGGCCATGAGTGGCAGCCCCAGTATTGTTCAGGGAGAAAAAAAGATGGCTCTCTTTACTTATGCATGGACTATAAGAATCTGAACGCCATTTGCATGAAGAATATCTACCCCCTGCCCCTTATGAAGGACATATTAGTTCACCTGGCAAAGGGGAAAATTTTCCCAAAACTGGACTTGAGGGAGGCTTACTACAGAGTCTGGATCAAAGAAGGGGATGAATGAAAAACTGCCTTCAATTGCCCCCTGGATTGTTTCCAACTTAGGGTGCTCCCTTTTGGACTACAGGGGGTCCCTGCAGTGTTCATACAATTGATAAATGAGGTTATACATGTTTACAAGGGTGTCCTGGTCTACTTATATTACATTCTTATTTACACCGAGACCATGGACAAATATGTGAGACTAATGCGGTCAATCCTGAAAAAACTCAGAGCTGCTGAGCTGTATGCTAAATTGTCCAAATGCGAGCTCCATCAGGGTAAGATTGACTATTTGGGTTACTACATATTGAATGAGGGGATAGAAATGAATCCGGAGAAAGTCTGAGCAGTCATGGAGTGGGTGCCTCCATGCACCCCCAAGCAGCTGCAAAGCTTCCTGGACTTTGCCAACTTTTATCAACAATTCATCCTTCATTCACAAAAATCGCATTACCAATTACCAACATCCTAAAGACAAAGGGGGAGACTAAGCTGAAACCCAGCAGGCTGCTCGAGTGGACCATGTAATGCCATGCGGCTTTTTAAAAACTGAAACGACTGTTTGCAGCTGAACCTGTCCTTAAACATGCCGACATGGAGGCCCCTTTCATGGTCCAGGCTGATGCCAGTGATGTAGCAGTGGGGGCGGTGCTACTTCAAGCAAATGCTGATGGAACTTTACAACTCTGCACCTACACAGCATCAGCAGCGGCTCTGAGTGGCAGGCCCAAGCCCAGTGTGGCATGGGTGTGTGAAAATTGGAAACCCCCAGCTGCTGCTGCCTTCCCACCACTTGCCCTGACTAACACTGCTGCCCCCAGCCTCTTCTGCTCGGAGCCTGCTGCGACAGCAGTAGCAGCAAGAGGTTTGAAAATGGAAAGCCCCCAGCCATCATGTTGTGTGCTCTGCTCACCTGGTTGCTTGCCCACCCACCCAGCTCTTCCTCCAGCTGTGTGTGGCAAGTTGTCCCTGTGGCGAGTTGGCCATGTGCAGTTCTGTGGCAACTTGGTGGGAGCAAGTTAGCAGAGGCAAGTTGGCCATGGCAAGCTAGCTGCAGCTAGTTGTCCTAGACCTCTCCTTTTACAAGTCAATGATAAGATGATAAGTAAAACAACTGATTTATAATTAGATTACTCTGGTTTGTCAAATAAGTAAGATATAATTATTAATCATAAGGCTGGAAGAAACCTTGGAGGTCTTCTAGTCCAATACCCAGCCCAAGGCAAGAGACTTTATACTATCCTGGACAAATATTTTATTGAAAACCTCCAGCCATGGTTACAGTTTCTCTTACTTGCCAAATCTGATTATATCCTTCCAGATCTTAAGTTCTATACCTTTGTTTAGAACGTTGTAGACTTGGCCTTCACTTATATTATTTTCACTAAAGTCATCCACATCAGAGCAGACATCTGGACCATCAGAGAGGAAGGAGATGTTGCTATGAGAGCAGGGTGACTCAGATATAATATGGCTATTGGAAGGGGTCACTGAGCACTCTTGTAGATTTGCTTGGAGTGTCTTGATGGATTGTTCCTTCTGCAGCTCCTTGTTCATCCTGAGAAAAGGCAAACCTTGAAGATTACCAAATATATTGATACAGCCCACTCTTTCTCTCAGTTTCAGAATATATAACTCCACACCTCTCTGATAGCAATAGCACTAAGACTTTTATACTGCTTTACAGTGTTTTACAGCCCTCTCTCAGTGGTTTACAGAGTCAGCATATTGCCCCCAACAATTTGGGTCCTCATTTTACCCATCTCAGAAGGATGGAAGGCTGAGTCAACCTTGAGCCAATAAGATTTGAACTGCCAAACTGCAGCTAGCAGTCAGCTGTGCAGTACTGCACTCTAACCACTGTGCCACCTTGGCAAGCCACTAGTATATTAAAAAAGAGCAAACCCCACTCCCTTCTAGCATTGATGATGTTACCAATTTAGGTAATGAAAAGTTTTTAAGAAAGCAACCAAGCTCAGAACCATAAATATTTCTTTTTAGAGAAATAATAGTATTGTAGCATAAACAACTAGAATTATATTTAAAAAGTGCTTTTATTAAATCACAAAACATAAACTGTCTGCAACACCATGAAGAACAGAACTAATACTGTATATCTGACAATCCTCTTCATGGGTTTATGTACCCTTTGTTGTCTTGTGAACAATTGGCTATCCTTTTCATGCTAAACTTCCGGTTTTTCCCTTAGTGCCCCAAATGGTAGAATGCTTAATTCTTTCACTTCCTACAAGTGTGGGACCTGCAACCTCATTGAGTTTTGAAATTTAAAACCCTTAGAAGGAAAACATTGAACAAATGTTAATCACACAAAGCAATCTATCCCACAAAAGAGGTTTCAAAACATTGCTTTTAATTTTATTTTTTATAAATATAGACATATGAAAGAAAGAGGGGGGAAGGCTCATTTCAAAATTTACTTGAGCTCTTTAGTCTTAGACATATGCTACTGGAGGATATGCTATTGTTTCTTCAAGCCTCCATAATGTTATTTCTGTTCTCCATTTTATTCTAAGAATCCCCCTCTATCTCTGATGATCCAAGAGACCCAGAGAGGATGCCACTGGAGCAAGCCTTGTTGAATCAACAGCATTGTCTTGTTCCTTCCCACAAAAGTATTGTCTTCTCCTGTTGCTTTATGCACCACCAAGAATTGCTAATAGAAAGAATACATTGCCATGGAGTAGGGAAGTGGAGCCTCTCTCTACTTTATAGTGAACTACAACTCCAAGAACTCCTAACCACCTTGGCATGAAATGCTGCAAAATTTGGAGAGACAAAGAGTTCTCAACCCTGATTTACACTATGACATACCCTACATCCATATTGGGTAGAAAATAAGATCAAAACTAAAAGGGTAAATATTATTTGAGTGACGCTGGACTCCTAGAGATCTCATGGACATGAAGTCTTTTCTTGACCACTCTAGGAAACTGATTTATCTTTGCCCTCCTTCAGGATATTTTTCAACAACTATTTTTGGTGGTCTCCTATCCAAGCACTTATCAGGTCCAACCCTGAATAGTTTTTCAAAGTGGTCAGATGCTGCCATCTAGCTGGGCAACAGTCACTATTGGATTACTCTGTGTATGCTGATTCCAGTGTAAGTAAATAAACATTTTATAGGCATGTGAGACTGAGTGTAGAAGTACATATACCCGTGCATAAAATATAATTCATATTTATTTTAATTATATACACATGCACACACTCAACCCACTTCACAATATACAATATACTACAATACATAAATACAGTAGGGTGTCTGACTTACTATTGTCACAGCGTAAGTTAATAACCATGAGTAGATCTGCAAGACTTCATAGTTTCTGTTGCCACATAATGGAGGCTCTTCCATATTCTGCAATGCCATTAGCCTCTTCACTATGATGAGATGAAACTACTTTTCATAGATAGGCAATTGTTTATTTTTTGACTTGGGTAGTCCAAATGGCAAAGAATCTGGCAATTTCCCTAGAAAATGGTCTCTCTGCCTGCATGCTTTAACAGATATATTTGTACAAGGCTAGTTAACCTAACTTCAAGTTTGTAACCGTGTAGATATTCCTTTATTTCTAATTCTGTTAATATCTTTTTTCATATAGATTTATTAATTTTTAAAGGAAAAAAACTAAATCAAGAGAGGGAAGAGAAGAGTGTCTAGAGAAAGAAGTGACAGAGGGACAATAAAATAAAAAAACTAGAAAGATACACAAAAAAGGAATGATTTTCAATTACTTTTACAGCACATATAGATTAAATTTCATTTCAACTCTTGCTCTCCAATTGCAATATAACTTCCATTTTTAAATAATCTACAAATATTCTTAGCCATCAAATCCATACGTCATGTTTTCATTTTTTTTCTGTTTCCCACAAGAAGTCCAAAGAGATTTCCATTAAATTTGGCCAATGTCTTTTCTCTAATCAGAGCCATTGGTTTCCCCATCCCAGCCAGCTTCATCAGCTTTAACAAATATACAAAAGTATGAAGGCTATTGCTTAGCGCATTGTAAGCCGCCCTGAGTCTTCGGAGAAGGGCGGCATATAAATCAAATTAATAAAATAAATAAATAAATTGTACTTACTGTTGAATCCTTCCAACTTTTTCTATATAGTATTTTCTTGCTGTCATATGATATACAAGAACAAAATACCATGCAATTTTTCCAAACTTTTGTCCATCAACCCTAACAAAAAATATATCTGGCCTAAATTGTACACTGACCTGCAAAATGTTTTGGATTAACATATGTACAGCATCAGTTGTGCTGATGTCTTAAAGGACCTGGTATAAGGTTTTTTTTTCCAGACCAAAGCAGAAGACATGTGTTGTGAGTGTATGTGTGTAACACAACCATGCAGTTTTGAGCTTTCTTCCACATTAAGCTACATTTAATATTCATTTCACATTTTTTTCCTATTAATTAAAAGTAAACCGTATATTGTATGGTACATTATCCCTCTAACAGCCCCATGCGGTGATCATGAAGTGGAAGACTAATGGTGTAGACTTTAGCATTTAGTTTTAACCAGAATAATTTACATATCTGTAAGAAGAGTCCAAGGCATATGTAAATAAGCAAAAGTCTGATAGCAAGACCCTTGCCTACTTGGCTACGGACAGGAGTGCCATATACTGTGTATTTATTCCATCAGTCAGCTAATTTAATGACTTTACCCAGCATCTTTTTCTGCAGAAAAAAAAAACCCACAAAAGATATTATTAAGGAGAGACATGTGGCAGTAAGAAGAATGTGTTTGTTTGCTTTTTCTATTATATTAGCCCAAAAAGCAAAGGCGATCTCATCATTAAAAGTCACCTTTCTAATGGATCAAAAAAGATCTATTGATTTATGCTCAGGCTTCAGAATTTGGAACGGATTAAAATTTACTAAAGGACCATACATATGGGGTGATTTAATAACCCTAGCCAAAAGCTATATGAAAACAGAGCTAGAAAATAGAGGAACAGAGCAACTGATTCTTTATCTCTGGATGCTACAACTTTAAAAATGCACACACTGCAGAAATAAAATGAAAACGCATGAATGAAGCCAACATATTATACTTTGAATTCTAATGCAGCTTCCTATGTCACAACAACCATAAGTATTCAAGGGTGATTGACTGTGTTGTTTTGTTTAATGTAGCCCAGCAAAAAGCGGACATAGAACTGGAAAATCAGAAGGAATCAGGGGTCGGTTCCATTTACCTTCGCTACCAGTTTGCAATGGGAGCGCTCGCGTGGTGTGCTTCTGCGCATGCACAGAGCCTCCATGATGACGTCCGGGTGGATGGGCGGAGCCTCCTGCCACCACTACTACTGGTTTGCAAGATCCAGAGCGAACCGGTAGGAACCCACCACTGAAAGGAACAAAGGTTTCCATTTTCTTCATATGAAAGGAAACCCACAATTCCTTTTGCTGCTTCTCTAAAAATGTTGTTCATAATGTTATATTGCTTGGTTTGGTTAAAAGTTCTTATGTCTTTCATTCAGACATTCAGTGGAAAGTTGTAAGATGGGGCTTTTTAAAGGTTTTCAGATAGTCTGCCAGGAATTAGATCTCCAAAAGGAGGAACAGCTACCGGGGGAGGGGGAAGGAAGGGAGCAACCCTGAACAATCAATCAATCAATCAATCAATCAATCATGATTGAATTCAGTGCTATTGTCATCTTGTTCCCCATTAAAATTATACTTTGGAACAGCTCTTCTGCTGCAATGAGTGTGTTTGCTGATAGAGGTAGCTTTGAGATTGCGAGAAAAGATATATGCCTCCATTTTTTAGCACCCAGCTGGAGAAAAGCACTTTTTAAAACTAATGTTGTTAGTATTATTGTTGTTGGTTTTAGAGTCATACAGATGATTGGAGTGAATTGGGCGTTTTTATCCAGTGACTTCCAAGGATCTGGGATAGGCAGATTTTGTTATCTAATAGTGGTAGGACTCATCATTACAGGATGTAAGCTGTTCCAAGTAAAGCTGCCTTTTGCAATTGACTGATTGTGGTTTTATCAATGCTGATGGTGTTTAAATGGTGCAATTGTCGGATTGCATTAAAGGTGCCTTTTAGTAGCACCTGGTATTATTAATGGGCTTGAAAATAAGAGTATCTTATAGTCATTGGTGTATTAATACTGTGTTTTTAATTTGTTGAAAGATTGATTGATCACCTGCCATCAGGTCATTTTCTGCACTTAACAAGCACATAAATAAACCTGGCCCCCGGGATGAGGCGTCCCAACCTGGTCCTTCAGGTCACCCAACAGTGCACCCATAGTTGCTGTAATCAAGTGGGTAATCCTTCTTGCTGCTCTTTTTCTCTTTCCTTCCATGTTTCCCAGCATTCAAGAGATGTTTATGCAGAACGGGTCCCGAATACGATAATTTGAGCCTAGGCATTTGTGCCTCGAGTGAGAACTCTGGGTCTGTTTGATGATGCCTTTGTTTTGCTGTCTATCCATGGTACTCTTGAGAGTCTTCTCCAACGCCAGAGTTCAAAAATATTAACCTTCTTTCCATCTTGCTTCTTCAAAGCCCAATTATTGCTGCCGTAGAATGTGACAGGGAAAACCATTACCTGCACAATTCTGATCTTTTGTATAGAGAACATACCAAGTGGGTTTCTTTTCCAAGGCCTTCACTGGCATCACACTACCGAGTGCTAGTCTGTGCTGTACTTCTTGACGGATGTTTCCTTTACTGTTGTTAGTTGATCCTAAAAGGCATGAGCTACCCGCCACTTCAATAACTTCATTGTCAGTTCTGGTTTTGTCAAGTTTGGTTTTCTTTATGTTTAATCTAAGTTCCATTTTTCCCCTGAGGTCCTTGACTTTCATTACTAAAGCTTGCCAATCCTTTGCCTTTTGAGTGATGAAAATAGTATTGTCAGAATAGTGTGGGTTATTGATGTTCCTTCCTCCACTTTTAACACATGTTCATCTTATTCCAGCCTTCTCCTCAATATATATTCAGTACAGGTTGGATACAGCCTTGTCTCACTCCTTTTGCCAATGTGAAGTCAGTCTGTTTTGACATATTCTGTCTGGACATTAGCTTCCTGACTTGTGGTAGGTTTCATATGAAGACAAGGAAATCTTCAGGGATTCCCATTTTTCTACATGTTGACATGGTCAACATCATTGAAGGTATTTCTATAGTTAATGAAACATACATTGACTTTTTTTTTTTAGTATTCTTTGGTTTTTTCAATTATTCTGCATGTCTTATCAATAATGGCTCTTTTTCCTCATCCTTTTCTATAACATCTGGCCTCTCTCTTTCCATATAAGGAACTAATTTATTTTTGCATGATTCTAAACATTATTTTACTAGTGTGTTTTCCTTCTTTGTTTTTCTAGTTTTGGCGTTCCAACCATCCACAAGCAGCACCTCTTCTTTGCATCTTCGGAACTTGATCATAAAACTAATTCTCCTCCGCCTCAGGGCTTGAAGCATTAACTTGGATAACTACCATAGTAAAGAGGTGTCCATGAAATCTAATTGATATTATTCATCAATTGCATTGTACCCAAACACTGTATGATCTTTGCTGTAACCTTCTCGATCGTGAAAACAATGCAGTTCCTTCTGTGTTTTTCACATTTTGAGAGGTATAGTAATCAGTGTGATCCTTTGACTGCAAATGTCCAATTCCAGTCCATTTTACCGATCTCGAAGATGTCCATTAATTTCATCTTTCACTGTGTTGAATTGACTTTGGGGAATTAAATAATAATAATCTGTAAGCCATCCTGCAAGGGCACTGCTCCATAAACGATGGCTTGATTTGTAAAGCCTTGCTTCCAATTTCACTGTATTTTCCCTTTAAATGCAAACATTACTTAGAAGCACCAATCTGTTCTTTTCACTTTCTCCCACATTCAACCTTTCCTGCTTCTTCCTATCTTACCAGAGCCAAACAAAGCAGTATTCTCAGTTATCCCAACTCTCCACAGAGCAGAGAGGATGCTCACAGCAGACTCTGCCTGAAATTTAAAATACACATTGTAGGAAGGGACATTACAGAAACAGTCTCCACGTGCACGGAGGGAGATGCAGTCCATTTTTAAAATTGGGAATTTATGTAGGAAAAGCATGGCATCTCACCTGAACACTCAGCAGCTAATCCCTTTCCAAAGCTATATGGCACAAAACTAATTTGTTGATTTCTCCTAGGATTAAAATCCTAGATGCAAGATTGGGGCAAAGAGATTGTATATTCTTTCATATGACATATATAAGGCATTTGAAGTAAGGTGTACATGCGTGATGATTATAGACTGCGCCCACTTTCTTTTGAAATTTCAGCTTCAGAAGATGCATGGATTATAAGATTTTGGTAGTTAAATATTCAAAGGGATGTCCTGTACCACATTACTAATCCTTACCTTCCAAACCCCCTATTAATTCAGCCTTCTAAGTTACTATCTGCAGACAGAACTCCATCTGTTCCATTCTAGCTCTGTGCATCAAAATCATTCTATATTCAGGAGTGATTTAGCTCCAAATTCCAGATGCTGAGCATAAGCAATAGGAAAGGGCATGCAACCTTGGTTTGTTAGCCCCAGGAGGCACCAACAGACCACAGCTAGCAAGAGGATGTTGGAATAGACAACGACGTGTGACTTCACAGAAAACTGAGTACTGGAATCCCAAATGCCTAGTCAAACTTTCCCATCCCTCCCCACTCCTGGGACCAACCAGAACTGGTATTTGCCGGTTCTCCAAACTGCTCAAAATTTCCACTATCG
>JANHFK010009756.1:6738-17464 GCA_036250565.1 Sibynophis collaris | reverse complement strand
GGAGAAAAACTTTTTATTTATTTTGAAGTTTAAGAACACTCTTAATACATATTTAGAGGTCTACACATAAAATGAAGATACTTATTTTTTAACTTCTGACCTAAATGGCAGGGGTCCTCCAAGGCCTGAAAAGTAATACAAGGTTTCATCCAGATTTAAAAGTTGAGAAAGATTGTGCTAAAACATACTGCTTCACTCAAATAGTTATTCGTTATTTGAATTGTACACACATAATAAAATGATTTAGTAACTCTAAGGTATTTCTAATTGTTGGTTTCTTCTGTGTGACGATTTCAATATTGCTTTTCTAGATTTACCTTGTAGTATATTTGGAAAGCTATATTATTTTTGTAATTCAGGATTTATATTTATGAAAGTACACTGAAGAAGATCAGCCTCTTACTAATGTATATATTTGATTTTGATTCTATCAAAGTCTTTTCATGACTCCAATAGATTTGGAGCATTCCTTTAATATCTTTTTTTATCTTCACACAATTTCTCCCATTGCATTATTGAACTATGCATTTCTTTTTATTTTCTTTATCCATTAAAAACAGCCAAAAAAGCAAATATGTGGAAAGAAAAACACTGAAAAAACACATGTCATCTCTTACATATTTTAAATAACTGAACTAAACAAAGCACTCACATATATACATTAAATTTCCAAGGTAAAGGGGAGCATGATTGAAGTACCTGTTACGTAGGAAATAGGAAAATTTCCTACAGGAATAATTTTTAACAATTAGATTATTAAATAATTTATTCCTTTTCTGATGAAATCACTAATTTTTTCTCCATCACAATTAATTTTAAATGCCATGATTTCTTTCCATTCTTTAGCAGCAACTCTTAGTCCCAACTATTTTGCTTTTGGACATTTGACCATGCTTATTGTTATCAGCTTGGAATATTTATTTATTTATTTATTTGTTTGTTAAATTTATTTGTGCCAAAAAATTATAGAATAAAAGTTGCTAAGAAATTTTTATTTTTTATTGTGCCATGCAGTCTTTACTTTCCACTATGGATTTTACTTCCAGCTTTGACCAATAATGGATAGTATACAACTCAGTCAAACATGTAACAAGATACAATTATACAGTTTAATCCAAATTTTTATTCTCATTGTGCTTAACGATTATTTTTTAAAATAAACTAACATAGATTCCAGCACAGTACAGAAAAAATAACAGTAATAATACTAAATACAATATAAATTTATTAATCAAATGAATGTGAAATTCTAAAAACACAAGAAGATTTTCAATGAATCAACAAAATTTCATAGGAAAAATAAAAGAAATATACCTGGGGACCATATAGTAATAAATGAATAATGAAATTACTTTTTTAAAATTTCAGTATGATGCATTTGCTTTCACTATATTCCTATTCATAGATTTTTGTTTGTGTTATCTAGTTAGATATTACTAGTATTAGTAATATTAACGCTAATATAAGTGTTAACTAGAATTACAAAAACATGTTAATTTAATTATAAAAATAATAGGATTTTAATAGCTGCAAGGACCCTAGATTTCACTGTAATAACATGTTGGTTATGAAATTGTTGCTGGTTTAACAGACTATGTCTTCCTTCCCCAGCAAGTTAGTATTATTGATAAATAAAATGGTGGCTTATTTAACATAATTTTAAATATGCTAATTTCAAATATATTTTTGAAATGCAAAATAAACCCTTTCAGATTCTTTAAAAAATTACATAATTATACTTTTTACATTGTAATTTACATTGCAATAGAATTCATCAATTCTTTAAAAAAAAAAGTTTCATCTTCAATTAAGCTTCACCCTTGCAAATTCTTTCCAAATTTCAATATGGACAGAATTTTTTTCTTTTTACTAAAATGTATAGAATCAAGGCCATAATCTAAATTACAGTTTAGCTAAATGTGTTGTTTAAGAAAGTAATTTAGAAACAACTTTTAGCATAAATGAAACTATTGAAATTAAATAAATAACCTAGAAGATTAAATTACCTTTGAAATTTGGTCTGATTCTTGCATCATAGCCAGACATTCTTCCCATTAATTTATCCAGAAAATCTGAAGGAGACATTGGCATACTACGGGATCTCGCACTGTCAATTTCCTTGGTGGCCACCAAACTAAAAGCAAGAAAATTTTTCATCAGTGTAACCATACAATTTTTTTCAGGTCTTAAAAATTATGTTTCTGTAATATGAGGTTTTATCATTTGAGTTCAGCATCACAGTCAAAGCCAACCCTCCCCAAAGCACTATATGATTTTCTAGATTTTATGCCAATATTTTTTTTAACCAGTCTCACCATTGTTTTATGGGAAAAAAATGTTTACTACACAAACTGCACAGGTTACCAATGAGCTTTCAGCTGCAATTCAAGGGAAGATTATCACTTTGACTCTGCTATCCTTTCAAAGTGCCTTGAGGGCAAATTTTGGTATGTCCATTTAGGTTGATCCATGTTGGATTAGTTTATGACATATATTTTTTCTCTTCTTTATGAAAATATTTTGCTTTTTATTATTTCACACACTTTGGTTCTATTTTTAATTAAATTATAAAGACCATTATTGTTAAGAGCTGAGGTGGCACAGTGGTAAGAATGCAGTACTGCAGGCTACTTCTGCTGACTGCCGGCTGACTGCAATTTGTCAGTTCGATTCTCACCAGGCTCAAAGTTGAGTCAGCTTTCCATCCTTCCAAGGGCAGTAAAATAAGGATCCAGATTGATGGGGAAAATATGACAACTCTGTAAAACCACTTAGGGAGGGCTATAGAGCACTGTGAAGCAGTATATAAGTCTAAATGCTATTGCTATTGCTAAGTAGTTTAAGGAATTTAAATTATTTATTTTTATTTTATTTAGTTATTAAATGTATGTACTGCCCATCTCGATTCAAGGGGACTCTGGGCAGCTTATAATGTTAAGAGCTATAAAACCATAAAATATAAATATTTTTAAAGACAATAAAATAGGAGTACAATCAAGAGTGAAATTACATTTAAAAGTTGGGGGGGTATTATAAAAATCAATAGTTTAATCTCAGTTTTTAACATGAAAAATGAGGATTTTTCTGTTAACTATAAGGTATGTGTTTCTTGTTCTTAATTATTAGTTGATTCATTTTATATGGATTAATTAATTGTACACCAATTAGAATCTATCCAAATGAAGCAGTATATAATTATATTGAGCAAATAAATATAATATAAAATAAAAGTGTTTCTTTAAGCCTTGGAATGTAGTGTTAGGATCCAGCTAATAATGGGCTAATAACTATGACTATTTAAAAAAAAACCTGCTTTGAATAGTAGAAGTTATTACCTATTAATAACTAATGCTAGTAATGTTTAAAGACTTCTGTTAATCTTCATCGAAAGATAAATGTACCAAGGATGAATCTGCTGGTTATTGAAGACAATATTTTTAAACATTGATTATGTAATACTTTGTATCTTACATAAAGCTGTTGAGAACTAGAAAACGTTGGGGTTAACATTTCATAATTAGCCAAAATTACAAAAAACAAGCCAATATTTATCAAAATTCAATTGGTCATGATATGCTTTTAACCTTAACATGGAAGTTATCATTTTTAGCTATTATATAGTGGGCTCTTTTTATAGCTCAGATCTAATAGCCTTAGCTTGTTCATCTTGTAGTAGCCATGCAAAGTACCTATGTATGAAAGTAAAAAACGAAAGTATTATTATATATTATTTTAAAAATCCCAGACAAAAAACTATCTGTAATATGCATCACAAAAACTATCAATATCTAGGCCTCTGACAAAGGATTATGGAATCCTCAGTATCCACCATTTTTGCTGAAAGTACACAGAAGACTTGATCCTTTCCACTGTTTTTCCCCTTCATCTACCTCATGTACAATTAGTCAAATATGGAGACAAGGTACAACATAGTTCACCGTCTTCTCTATTTTGAATCACTGTTTTTCCAAATTCAGGTTTTACTTAGCTTTATTGTAAGAGTTTCTAAAAAAAAAAAAAAGATTCTGGCATGACCATGATTATTATAAATTCCATATTCTGCTATGATCTACACAGAAATCTATCAGTAAGCCATTTGATAAAATATACCACAACCTACTATTTCATAAGATAGAAAAATATGGGTTAGACAGCATCACCACCAAATGGATTTGTAACTGGATACCAACTGTACTCAACGTGTAGTCTTATGTTATTCTGAAATGTTGTTATAATCAATAAAGAAGATATATCGTATATCTTCTTAAAATTTCTTGTTTTTTCCATCATTTGCCTATTTTTGCATTTTTAATTTATTGGATGGCTTTATTCATTTTTGCAAGTTCTTAAGCAAACCAATTAATATATTGGTGCCATTTTTAGGTCAGGCAATATTGTTCCCTATTTATTGAAATAGTTAGACTCTTTAGAAAAGGTTTTGTACTATCCCACATGACAAATCTGTCTCCAAAAGCACTGCAAACAACATTTAACATACAAAGGGAACATTTGACAATATCATAAAAACAAGGAAGAAAACACGTTACTTAGTATATTAATGCTTAAGTGAGAATACAAAAGGCTGCCAAGTTTTATTAGCTTTATTGAAATATTTAAAAATATTTAGCAAAGTTAGAACTCAAAACAAATAAACATATGGGATTCAACAATAAAGTCCTTTAGTCCAATGAAAGAAAAACATATAAACCAAACTCCATTCAGAAGAAAACATCTAGGAAGTACCGTAACAAAAGTAAGCATATTTAATTCTGGTTCAACCAGTTGTTCATTATACATTATATTAGGCATGCAGGAACATGGACAATAATAAATGTTTGAAAGTTTGACATGATACAAACATATGTATCATGACTTAGGAATGTGTATGTAACAGTGGGATGCAAATACAAATGGACATGGCTTGTGACATTGCTGTGCATATTTTCTTATTTTTCCCATTATTGAAGTGTATACTAGATTCATATTCCCTGAACACCAAAGAACAATTTGTGGTTAATTAGTCCTTCCAACAAAGTTAAATATTCTTCATTAAAGCACAAACAGCCAATAAAAACTAAATATCAAATTTAGTACAATTCTGCTACAATCTTGGATCTTTAGGGTGATTTAACAATAAAAATGTAAGCAATGTACTACCAAATCTGTGCTACAAAACTCCAGACTTCTGTTTTCTATGGCTTTTTTTTTACTGAGAGTTAATGACTATCTAGAGTTTTGCAGCCAAGATCTGGTAGCTTTAAAATGAAGCATGTTGAATCAAAGCAAAGGCCTGTAAATCCAGAAATATATTACTTTGTAGTGGCCAAGAGCAATTAGAGTAAGCAATATGTAGCATACAGAGCACGGAATTGTTTTATGTAAGAAAACTGTTTCAAAGCCTTATCCAGGGAGAAGTAGACTACCAATACTTTTACGTACATGAATAAAGCTACATATAGACAGGCATAGAAATAAAGCTTTAAAATCTTTTATAAGCTTAAGAAAAATATCCATTCTTAGGATGGGAATAATGAGCACTTTGTCCTTATACAATGTTATTTTTACTGGAAATAATAAAAATACAGGACCAGTGATACACAGGTACTCTTCGACTTACAACCACAATTGAGCCCAAAATTTCTGTTGCTAAGACATTTGTTAAATGAATTTGGCCCCATTTTATGACCTTTCTTACCACAGTTGCTAAGTGCACTTGTTAAATTAGTAATTAACAGTTGTTAAATGAATATAGATTCCCCATTTTCTTGTCAGAAGGTTGCAAAAGCGGATCATGTGACCCAGGAAGACTGCAACCGTCATAAATATGAGTCAGTTCCCAAGCATCTGAATTTTGATCCCATGACCATGGGGATACTGTAAGTGTGAAAAATGGTCATAAGTCACTTTTTTCAGTGATATTGTAACTTTCATCGGTCATTAAATGAACTGTTGTAAATTGAGGACTGCCTGTAGAAGCCATAGTAATATAACAACATTTCTAAATAAACAAATCCACATATTATAGTATTTATTATTAAAATAAAGCAAGAAAAATAAGGGGGGGAGGCTGATGTCTCAATGGTTGAAGATGCTAAGCGTGTCACCTGGAAAGCTGACAGCCTGGATTTGACACCTGAGAACCTCATGACAGGATGGGCTTCCATCCTTGCCCCAGCTCCTATCCCTCTAGCAGTTTGAAAGCAGGCAGATGAGAATAAATAGGTACCATTTCGGTGAGACGGTAGCAGCACTCTGTGCACCTTGGCATATAGTCACACTGGCCACCTGACCACAGAAGCCTCTTCAGACAATGCTGGCTGGCTAAGAAACGGAGATGAGCATTGCTAGAGTTGAACATGACTGGACAGAGAAAACTTTACTTTTACCTAGGACAAATGTAATGGCTTCAAAGAACAGTATTAAGGATCAAGTATATCAGTTATTTTTAAAGGAAATCTAGAGATTTGGGATAATAGACTGCTTGAAAAATTCCTAAAAACCATAATGAGATGGAATTGATTTGAGTTGAACACAAATAGTATGAAATAAAAGACTGATGGGATTTGATTCTTGAATTTTAGATTATTTGGACTAAATTATTTGTTCTCTGTTTTAATAATACTAATTAGGGTGAGATGGATGGTTTCCCATCAAGAATGCCTCTCGTGATGGGAGCATATCTGGAGAGAATTTGTTATGCAGCACTATGGTCAATTATGTCAACACTGAACATAATGTATTCATCCAGCACCATCAAATAATTTTTGTTTCTCCAGAAACATTTTTTCAGTTTAAAGTAAAGCATCTTTTGCATGCTTTTGGTGCTGCTACTATTCTTTTTATTTGGTTTTCTTGCTTCTGTTTTTATGTACCTAAATTTTGGAATTATTTTCATAATCAATAACAAAACAATTGCTAAATTATGCTACTTTAAAAAAAATATTGAATATAGACATTTACCTATAGTGCAAGGAAAAAAAATCTAAAACTACCGTGGTTTTCAAGCCATTTTTCCAACAGTTTGAGACAGGAAACTCAGTGCTAGTTGTTTTGTGATTTCTTGAGTAGCTTACCATAAATTTGTTTGTTTAACCTCAAAGTTAAATGCCCTTAAAATTAAGAAGTTCAAGAAAGACTTCGTTATTTGGTTGTAGGGATAGATATAGTAGTATATTTTTAATCTCAAATTACTGATAATTCTGTGGCAAACCCATCTCCCATAATGTTCAGAATCCTTCCAGCCCTATTCCACCACAAATTCTGGAGAGCAATAGATGTTTGATCCTGCTGATAGGAGATGCTGGGTTGTAGGAGAAAGGATGCCATAGAATCCTCCAATCACTGCACAACCTGAACTTAAATAGTAAGGACAACAGTAAGGACAATATCATTTCTTGGCTTCATTGATATTACAATGAAGCTTGGCTCTGGAGAAAGTGTGATTTATGTCATCAAACTTTTCTGATGACTTAAGAATGAACATTAATGGGGAAGGAGGCAAATAATAAGACATCAACATGTTGTACCCAGACTAGGACATAATGAGCTTGCATTAGGACATCACAATATAAATTTGATTACGGTATCTTAATGACATGCTTGACTGCTATAAATGCCTCTATTGTAAGGTGGGCAGATATAATCTTGTACATGATTATGTCACTGTCAGTGTTATAACACTAGCATTAGCACTTATATACCACTTCACAGTACTTTACAGCCCTCTCTAAGCGGTTTACAGAGTCAGCATATTGACCCCAATAATCTGTCCTCATTTTACTGACCTCAGAAGGATGGAAGGCTCAATCAACCTTGAGACGGTGAGATTCAAACTGCCAAACTGCTGAAGTTGTAGAAGTAGCCGGCACTACTGCATTCTAATCACTGCACCACCATAGTTATATGTGTTTTTATGAAAGGATATGTGCTATAGTGATATGTGTGTACACCTGAATGTATTCCTTCATTTGTGTGGGTGTGTGGGTGTTAAGGATAAGTAACAAATTCAAAATTCTAGTAACAGTTAGGTGAAGCTGGAAGTTCTCAGCTTCTAATTTTTTGCTATTGGGTTAACTTGTAGTTAAGAGTTTGTATAGAAAAATGTTAGTAATCTCAATATGATTTCCTTTTATTTGTTGTTCACTTTGGTTTGATTGGCATATTATGTGTGCTGGCAGTGAGAAAATGAGCTTAACACAGCATGGAGTTTCAAGTATAAATAGAAAGCCAATTTTAATTTGTTTTCTAGAAATAACTTAATAGGCCTCACTATAGTTTATTATAAAAATATCTTGCTTATTTTTCATTAGAAAAGTTTTATCTAAATATTAGTGAAGTGAAGACAAATTGTATTTGTATATTTAAAATATGGAAATTGTGTTTCATTCTGCCTGCATTGGCTACTTCTCATATCTAATATAAGACCAAAATGGGAAGTTTGGTAGATGAAATGAATGGTGAAATGAAATGAAACGAAATGAAATGAAACTTTGCCTTTGAACAAAGACAAGATTAAGGAGGCTAGATGAGTCCCTATACAGAAAGAGTTCCAAAGGATAAATGTATCTAAAGAATATCATTTTTCTCAGGCAGGCTATTAATGTAGGTCAAATATTGCCAGGGCATAAAAAAGAGCTGTCTAGAAATCTTAATACCCGATTAGTAAGAAACATCTATTCTCATTAACAGTATCATTATTTAATGCCAAATTTCTGGGCTTTGGGACAGATGCTTGGAACATAATGTACATAAAAGTTCACCAAACTTCCGCATGTTCACTGGAGCTTCCTACTGACTGCTATCCTGACTCTCTCCCACAAGGTAGAAAGTGGAAAGTGGAAAACAAATTGCATCAAACAAGTTTTACATCCCTGAAAATTTTGAACAGGGTTATTCAAGGAACTTAAGAGACTTCCAAAGAGGCTGTTGACATACTGGTATATTAACTACAATTACAAAAATGCACAACTATAGTATATTATGGAAGACCATGTTCTTCATTTTATACAGATTCTTAATTTCAGTAGTAATGTTGATTATTGGCAGAAAATAACTTTTTTATCTATAAAAATGTGGCTGCCCTCTCTAATAGTTAAACAAGCTAGATTTTTTAAGTATAAAATCTATGTATGCAAATATAAAGAAAGAAAGAAGAAAGAAAGAAAGAAAGAGAGAGAGATAGAGAGAAAGAAAGAGGGAAGGAGGCATCTCATTCAAATTGTTATAACAGAACTTGCAACAAGCCAATACAAATAATCATGTAGAATCTATAATATAGAATCTATCAGGATATTACCATGAAGAATGGGAAACTCTTGCTCTTTAAACCCAAGGAAGGAAGACTTCAAAAATATGTTTACATTTTTATGCTTGTTTTCATGGATCTTGAGATATTTTATAGGTTTTTTTTGGAATTTCATGCAAACACATTATGCCTGGCTCTAGTTCTTTTTTTCTCTCAATTAATATATTTTAAGGGTGCCTTTATTATCTAGAGGAGTATTTCTCAACCATGGCAATTTTAAGATGTGTAAACTATTTAACTTCCAGAATTCCCCAGCAGGCCCAGAGTTTAGTTTATGAGATGGGCAGTGTATAAATTAATATACAAAGTAAAATAAAATCTATACATTTTAAAGCTGCCAATATTGATCTAGAGATATTCATTCTCTTTGTGATTCAAAAATGACCCACAGGGGGAAAAAATCAAAGGTATTGGGAGAAAGAAATTGGTAACAAAGATTTTCCCTGAAAAAATATTTTGGATTTAGTTTCCCTTGCTAAATGGGACAGACAGCCTGCAAAAGACTTCATCTTGATCTGCTTGAGAAGGAGTAGCAATATTATTTATTTAAAAGATTTCTATGGCTGCCTTTCTTAAGCAACTCTCAACAAATTACAATCAATATAATATCTGAGTACCAATGTACCCAGAGGAAAGATGGGGTGCTAGCATGCTGCAAAGCAAAATGGCATCTTCTTCTATTATTATTTTTCAATATCACTAGGCCCTCCTTAGGATTTATAAAATAATGGTTCACCCTCTTTCTAAATAATAACATTGAATATTACAACTATATAGTTAAATATAATACAAACTAAAAGAAAAAAAGGAATATAAAAACGCAGAACGTGTATTAAAGAAAAAATAATAAGCCCTGCATCCCAGTTGATATATTTTGAGAAAGTATGCAATGATATGCTTTCCACATTTGTAATGTATTTGTAATCTGCCAGTTCCTGTATAGGTGTATCAGTCAGGGTGTATAATAATAGACTAATCAGCCTATAATCTATGCAATACAGGAACATCAATTTTTAAAAGATCCATTTATCCCTACAAGTAATCATGCAGAAAGAAAGGTTTTGTGCACAATCCAAATGAACATGCACTATATGACTATTAATGACGTAAGTCTCTTAGGGGGGCATAAAAAATGAAAACATCAAATGCTTGACATGAAAATTTAGCTCAGCCAGTTCTTTCTATGAACATGAATGCTGTAAATCTTCTCTGATTTATCAAGGTAAATGTAAAGGTTTCTCTGTCTGAACAAAGTCTTAGCATTTCTGTATGGATTGGATGCAGACCAGCACCATTCTATCAGGAAGAAGTTATACTATTTTTATTTATTTATTTATTTTATTTTATTTATACCCCGCCCTTCTCCTTTGCAGGACTCAGGGCGGCTCACAGTCAAATTAAAAAACATATAATACAGAAGTT
>JANHFK010009754.1:10770-31306 GCA_036250565.1 Sibynophis collaris | reverse complement strand
ACAATAAATGGACTTTTGAAACATGACCGTTTGGAGTTCGTTTTTTGGAGGGAGGGTTTCTGGAACCCTGACACATAATAAATATTCTCCTGTGGAAGGAAAGAATAATGTACACCATTTTTATCAGTTTGAAAATAGCATTTCCTTGGTTAACAGGAAGAATGCAGATTGATTCAATTATTGCTAAGTTCATCAGCTTTCATGGGATGATGCCATAAACTACCAGGTAAGAATTGGAAGTGTTTTTATTGATTGGCAGTCCTATAATTCAATGTGTGAAACTCTCATACTTTAAAAACAAACAAACAACAACAAAAGCCAGATTTCTATTGGGCAAACCCCTAATAAATGATTATCTGATCAGAATGTAAAATAGTTCCATTTGGCTCCACTCTCCCAAAATGGCATCAGACTAGAAGGTAAAAGAGAGAGAAAAATCACTGTTTCTCTGTTTGAAAGACACCAAACTAGTTTTCCACAGGCGATTAAAGTGATTACTGTAGTGATGAGTTATTGTAAAAAGTACCAGTTAGCTATAGATCATCTTAAGACTAAAAATGGCTGTTTTCAACAGGACTAAAAGAAATGTTTGTGGAATTGATGACCTATTCCAGTGATGGCAAACCTATGGCACAGGTGCCAGAGGTGGCACTCGGAGCCATATTGGTGGGCACACGAGTGTTGCCCCAGCTAAGCTGCAGCACACATGTCTGTGCCAGTTGGTTGATTTTTGGGCCTTCTGGGCCCACCAGAAGTTGGGAAAAAGGCTGTTTCCAGCCTCCGGAAGGCCTCCGGGGGGGGGAGGCCGTTTTTGCCCTCCCCAGGCTCCTAGAAAGCCTCTGGAGCCAGAGGAGGGTGAAAAATGGGCCTACCAGGCACACCTTGCCATCACGTGCCAAAAGTGTGTATGGGGGTGTCTCACGTATATGCACGGGGGGCGTGGAGCATTGAATTATGAGTGTGGGCACGCTCAAGCACAACGACTCCATGCTCCCCCTGCTTTTGGCACCCGGCAGCAAAAAGGTTAGCCATCACTGTCCTACCAGTATTCATGCATATTAAACATGTTTCCATTTTTTCAACCTTACTAAGATTTCTATCAAAATATACAGCTTTATCTACTTTCTCTTAAGTTTTTCACCATTTGGTATAGCTGCAAATAATTTACTTGTCACAAGCAGCTATCTTTTATTACATTAATGTTCAAATCCATTTTCCTTGTGGCATCACATAATCTATCTAGCATTTGCTGAAAGTCATTGGTTTCTCAGCCAATAACACAGCATGATCTGTATATAAAGGTTCATGTACAATAATGTCTCCAACCAATACACCTTTAACAATACTACAAGCATTAATTATGCATTTATTCATAAGTACATTAAACAACCAATATGTATTATTCTCTTTCTTCCAGCAGTGCTGTGCTATTTACTAAGAATTCTGTTTATTTTCATGCCTGTTTTATTTCTGTCACAAAGCACCCTTACTTCATTCAGCAACCAAGCCTCAATTTCATCTTCAAGCAAAACATCAATTCACAGAGCCTATTCACTTTCTCATATGATTTCTTTAAATCAGCAAAAGTTCAATAAGCTTTCTCATATTCCTGCATTACTTAGGGAGCTACTGAAAAAGCTACACTCTAATGTGCTCATTGCCTGCTTAGCATAAAGCTGTATTGTGCTTCCTAAATTTTGCTTTTGATTGCTTCTTGTACCCTTTCAATCAGAATTCTGTCAGATATCTTTCCAAGCATCAAACTAATCCCTCTGTAGTTAGACTCTTGCCAGTTTTTTTGTTTACCTAGGAGAATAATAACAGCATTCTTCCAATTGTCAGCCACAGATATAGTCTTCACATATGTTAAATAAGTTGCCTGGCCATTCCATAATAAACCATCTATACATTTTTGCACTTTTCTAGTAACACCATCTAGGTCTATAATTTTATAACATACCAACACAATTATCATTTCCTTTTCATCATTATTTTTCCTTGGAATGCTAACATTAATAACAATGTGATTGAGTCCATATTGCGCTGATTGTGCTGGTTCATTTTCTCTTTATGTATTGTTGTCTTCATTTATTGTTTTTATTATAGTGATTTTTACCTGGTTTTTTTTTAATTTCTTATCTGCCCACAGTTGTATGTTTCAGATGGTTGGCCATGTGAATTGAATAAATGAATTTGTTTCTGTTCCACTGTTCAACATATCACTTTCTGTTTTCTAAAATATTCCTTCCAGCACGCTCTCACTTCATCTCACTTCCATTCCAAATCCATCTACTGTATTATTTTTCCCCATTCATTCTTCGGGGCGCTCCTTGCTAACCCTTATTTATTTCCAAAACATTTATTTGCATCAAAATCATTCTTAATTTTCTCTGTGTTTTTAAAATCATGGAATCATAAAGTCATAGCAAAAACCTGGAGATCTTCTATTCAAGCCCCCCCCCTAATCAAATTAAATGTCAGTCTTTGCTTGAGAGCAATTGATGGGATGTAAGCAACATGTTTATTTGCAAAAGGGTATTTAGATTAGAGGTCCTAACTTGCATAGAATAGGGTAAGAATACTTGGAATAAAACTGTCACTGGGCTTTGTTTGTGTTTATGGCATACCGGCCAAAATGTGCCCAAACTGACCAATAATATCATTACTCACAGAGACTTCTTTATGTGCTATAGGCTGGTAACCTAGACTACATCTTTACTTTATTTAAAAGCATGACTAAAGCTTCAGTATAAATTAAAGTCCTTCTTGAAGTTATTCAAGGACATTGTTCCCTGTAAATTTAATGTGCAGAGTTTGAAGGGAAGCAAGTGGGGGGAGGGACTCTTTCGAAGGGGGAACAAGTGATCGGTCTCTCTGCTTATCTTGACCTATTGCTGTAGAATAGTAAGATACTTCTCCTTTTTTTGCAGTACAGGAGTTGTGCTGGGATGTAGCCAAATATGTTAGAGCGGAATACAAGAGGCAAACACCAATAAACATACTAAGTCTACTAAGTCTAAAATAACCCTAAACCTGACGGTGTTTTATGAAAAAGTTCCAAATTGCATTTGTGATATAGATCCCCAAGTAGGTGACAATGCCTGCATTGTTGGATTTATAGTGTTCGCTGACTCTGAGGGACAGCAAACAGGATTAAGCAAAATGCCAACCAAAGGGGGGAAAAAGGGGAATATTGAAATATGTACACGTCGTTTTTGTCTGTGCTCACAGAATGGCTAATCAAAGTCAGCCACACCACAAGGCAACTGGCTCACACCCAAAACAAGATGATACATGCAGTCAAGAAAGAGGAGTCCCAGCCTTAAAAAAAGGAAGCGCTAAGTGAATCACTTTCTGATTGTTCAGGAAAATATTTAAGACGGAGCCTGGTGTGAACTGACATCTTCAAAGTCAGAATTGGGGAGGCAGGTTTATGTTATTCCATCCTTATTTATTCCCTCTCGGCCTTTTTTCCCACTTGCGTGTCCCCAGTTTTGCGAAGTACTCAAGTATTTTGACAGGTTTCATAAGCAGGGAGAAAGTATTCATGCTTAACCTGTTGAGAGGAGAGACTTGAAAAGAGGATGTAGTTTAGACCCACACTCCTTTTATTTCTCCCACATGACTGGGGTCAACTTTAAACTTACTTGCTAAGCCCTATCTTGACCCAGTTTAGTGTGAACAAGTGTACTAGAGATTGGACAAGAAAACAGTACTTCGAGCCTCTCTGTTTCATAGGTGCTGTGAATAAATGCTTATTTCAGTTCAGGAAAACTTGAGTTCAGGAATTATTAGCAAATTGCCACACCACACTGGCTTTTCCAGCTGAGATTGCTTTCACAGTGCAGTTTAAAACCAATCTGTAATTTAGCCTCACTATCTGCAGTTTTAAAGTGCCTTCAGCAGGGTCCTGTTGACTTGCTTGTGAGTCTGGAGCTCCTAAACAGTTCTTTCAGATCTGAACTGACAGAGCATAAGTCAACTTGTGTTCCCTGATGTCTGTTTTGTGAATGACCATACAACTCTTTCCCCTTTCCTTCACAGAACAATAAGAAACTAATCTTGAAATGGTCCCTCCATGCAGTTGGTGCATTTATCCAGATGTAATATAATTTGGCCCTTTGCAAACATTTCTTCAGGATGCTTTGGAGATTTGCAAGGGAATATTGACTTTTGAAACTATTAGTAAATTCATTGAGAAGTCTCAAAAGTTTTGTAATCATTATGGTGGGATTTCTGTAAACCCTAAGAGGAAACATTCTAATGGGCATATGAAATATGTTGCCCCAAGATAACGTGAGAGAGTTGGATGACAATAAACATTTTGTGTAATATACAAGCTAAATGGCATTTGAGGGCTTTAACCCAGTGGACTGAAGAAATCACTAGCTCAGAAGCAGATGATATGGCTGATCTCTCCAATGAGAAAACAGTTGCCACAAACAAGATACTCTCCCCAAAACACAGGAGAAAAAGAGGGCGACTTGTTTCCTGGAGAGTTAGAAGTTTTGAATATTTGCACTGTGGCAGTGCTGGTTTGTGAACTGTAGATGACCCATTAAGTGGAGGTGGCTGCTCATACCCAGAGAACATCTACCTCGTTCTGAAAAGGGCTCAAATGTGAAATTGCTGACCTTGCAAAACTAATCTCTCCCTCAGATTGTGCATTATACTAAATGACTGGAAAGTGAATATGGCACTTTTAAAGAACCTAGCAATAGATTCAAGTAATTATAAGCCAATTGGCTTAATGTTTGTAACAGGCAAACTGCACGATAAGATCATCAAAGAAAATCACCCAGAAATACAAACGAAGGAAAATCTGCATGGGTTCTGCAAACAAATTCTATTTCCCCAATCTTCTGGAATTTTAAAGGACATAAAGAGAGGGTATGGATGAAGGTGACCTTTTATTCTTGAATATTCAAAAAGCCTTTGACAAAATTATTCATGTGGCCCTTGATTAAACTTAATAGTCATGAGATAAGAACATTAGGACTCTATTGGGATTGGTGCTTTTTTTAGTTCATAAATTATCTTGAAATAAGGGATAAACAGCAAGATGGCCATGTTTATAAATAATATCACATTATTCAGGATGGTAAGACAAAAAAATGTAAAGAGATCCAAAAAAACCTTTATGATGGTCAAGAAAACTGCAGATTTGATTAAATTTCAGTATATAACAGCATATATTGGGGAAAATCTCTTAACTTCTTATATGAACTAATAGGATTTAAGCTGTTTGTATCTACCCAGAAAAAACCTTGGGCCAATCACTCTCAATCTAATGCACTTCACAGGGTTGTTGCTGTGTGGAAAATAGGAGGAAGGTATGTTGGATATGTTCACTGACTTAAGTTACTTGTAATAATAATGGCAAGATGTAAATAAATAAAAAAAATATTTTAGTGTCAAAATAGATTGCTCAGTTAAAATGTGAAGCAGGTATGTGCCTGCTATGAAAAAAACCCTCAAATTCCATCCTAGGTTCATTAGGAAAAGGAATATAAATAAAAATATCAGCACTATAATGTCTAATTATAAATCTATGATACACCCGCATCTGGAGTATTGTGCAGTTCTGTTTGTTGAATTGGAAAAGGACATATCAGAGCTAGAAAAAATGAAATGAGCTACCAAAACAATCAGGGAGGTCAAACAATTACATTGTGAGAAAAGTCTGTAGTATTTGGGACCATTTTGTTTGCAAAAAGGTGAGTGAAGATAGATACATTCAAGATGTACAGTCATACCTGACATGGAAAAAGTACAGAAGAAGTATTTTCTCCCTCTCAAAACATTGGGACCAGGAACCATCTAATGAAATTGACTGAAAGATTTAGAACAGATAAAATAAATTATTTGTCATACTGACCTTACTACCTGTGGTTTTCATTGCCATAAGAATTGGTTTTAAAACATAACTGGATAAATTCATGGAGAACAAACTTATCAGGGGCTGTTGGCCTTGAAGATGTAGTTTTGCTTTATATTTGAGGTCAGCATTTGACAGATACCAGTTCTAAGAAAACTGGTAGGAGTGAGGCATATTTCCACCTCTTATTTGTGAGCACCCTAGAGCCTTCTGTCTGTTTTAAGAAACAAAATGCTGGATTATTGTGGACCTTGGCTTGATCTATTTTTCTATTTTGCAGATCAGAAAATTCAATATTTGGAAGTGTGCTTGAATCAGAATAAATAAAATTTTGTCAGGTTTCTTACATCAGAGTCAAGCATTTCCTCATTCTCACCTATAATTTTGCTGATAGTTTTGATTGTTTCCATTTTTATACCTAATGTTTATTTTCATTGATTAAAAAAGAGAAAAAAGAGAAAATACAGTACATACATGTACATATATAGCACAACGCATCTAAATTAACTTATATTGTTAATATTTTTGCTATTGCATAAACTTTACACTAAAGTGAAAATTGAAATGATAATTCAAAATATGAAATTATCAAATCAAATAGCTATATCAAAATTTTAAAAAAATACAGAAAAGTGTTATTTTAGTCCCATTTTAGGAGATATTGCAACTAAAAAAAGGAAAAAGTATTCAGTCTTCCTTTGTTCTCTTTTTTCTATTGACCGCTACCTCTTATTTAAATATTTTTATAACATGTTTTAAACTTCTGGGATTATTGCTTATTTGGATTTAAATCTTTCTGACCATTTTTAAACATTTTTCTTCTGAAACCACATTCTGAGTATCTTAACTTTCCATTCTGTGTGTGATGGTTTCCAATTTCAGTCTAATATAATGCAAACGTTGAGTTCAAACAGCATGACTTTAGGAAGTGTAGACCCCTCTATATATTGAATAAAAAAACAAGCATTTTAGTTCAAATGTGTGTGCACTTTACTCTTTGGGAGAAATCTTATTATGTATCAAAACATTTAAGGATGCAATTCACACTCATTAAAATCAATATTCATAACATTTGGCGTTTAATCTTAGCATTGAGTTGAACCCAAATCAGAGACTAGTTAAATAATCATCTGATGGGTGCAATTTATAACAAAACCTGAAGCTTGTCAAAACTAAGAAAATAAGTCTTTTGTAATTTATAGATGATAGACAAACAGACACAGACAGACAGGCAGAATGATCTAGGAAGCACATTGCAAACGGAATAGAACTGCAGGAATAGGACATCTTTAGAATTTTATTAATAACAGCAAAAATTTTCTAGACTATATCCAGTAAAGACTCTCTTAACTGAAGACAGAATTCCTTAATTAGCTTTGAAGTATGCATTAATGTGGTCAGGATAGAGGTGGTATGTAACTCCGTTAGTTGCTTGATGGAGTTATATAAATTTTAGTTTTTATTATGAAAGCTAGTATATTTTGGTCAGAGCACAAGGGATAATAAACCCCATTGAATTGAATTGATTTAATTTATATGCTATCCATCTCACTACCAAGTGACTCTAGGCAGCCCTCTTATTGTAAGATGGAGCCAAGTATCCCTCTTTAAGAAATATTACAGTTTTAACATTGTCATATTGTGTAAGGTTATTATAATGCTTCCTCCGACTGCAAAATGCTTGAAGACAGGATGCTACAGATGGATTTGAAATTTTGAAGCAAGAAAAAACGATGTTGGTATTCTAACTAAGTAATAAAGCTTTTAGTAATCAGGATTTTAAATTGGTAAGACTTTTGGAGATTCCACAATAATATACTGAAGTATCATGATTTATAATAATTTATCTTTAAGAAATCAAATATTATATTTTAAAAAGAAAGCCAACATTCTTTTATGATCACATCATACCAACTAGGCTGTATTTCTGAATTTATTAGAAACAGCGGTCAGTACATCCTTCTAAAACATTACATTTAAATGTGCTTTATTGCAATTTTTATTGCATTTTTATTTTAAAGCAAAATAGGCCAGAATGCTTAGTGTCTGGAATTCCAAAGCTCAACCATCTATTTTTTTAAAATAAAAACATAAACATCATAGTACACATGGTGACACATATGATGTTGCATTACTCATCTAGAAACTACAATATGATTAACATACAACTGTTTTCTTCATGAAGCAGTTTCTTTTCAAAAGTTAAACAACATGAATTGGGCTACACCATAAAATGACAGAACAGGTTTTACATACCAACACGAATACCAAAGTTACATGCTGGAATTCATACTAAAAAGAGTAAAAATAAAAACAATAGTTGTGGCTTCGTAAGAAGCAAATCTTTTGATAAAAAGTATCCCTTAAGAGGAAAACCAAAATGTATTTCAAGAATGCAGTGCTTAGGTGTGATGTACAAAGGAGTGCATATTCCTAGCATACTCCATTAAAATTAATAACGGTATATTCTTAGAGAAAATGATATTCTATTTATATCTATAGATATAACTGTTTCTATATGTTGCAATTAATGCTACAGTACTTGCTCTCCTTTGCACATTATTTCTAGATGAAGTGGCTTTCACTTTAAAAAATGCAAATGTTACTTTATCTCAAAAGAGTTGAGGGTTTGTAGAAAGCATTACAACTTCACTTTATTTGAAGTGAGATAAGACTCACTTTACTTTTTGTAGCGAGGGCAATCAAAATATGATCCCAGTTTCAGGGTAAATGGTTCCAGCAAGAGCAGGTGGGCAATTTGGACTCAATGGGGCAATGTCATGGCTAATGCAGCTATCTATATACATGTAGTACACTTGCTCACATTCAAAAACACAAACAGAAAAGGTTGCAGAGTAATAGATAAATGGGGCTGAAAAGTGGCAAAACACACTTAATAGAATCATGTTTCTTTATAATCAGTCGCCTCAAACTCAAATTCTCTATACAGGTTGCTAGCCTGGAGTAGAGGTGCAAACAGCTGGGGCAAAGGGATATGGAGAATATTGTCCCCTAAAAATGCCTGGAAATAGTTCTATTTTCCTACAAATCTGTTACCTGGCTTAAAAAATGCTGCAAGGTGTTAACTGCAATCCTTCTACGGTTGTAGGAAGATTACCAAATCATGTGGAAAATAAAAGTAGACTTTGAATGACCCATTGTTTTATTTTTAGAGTTTCAGTTCTCTTCTGTTGAACTCAGAGTTGCTTCTGTGCTATTTACTCTGGAGAGCTCTTTAAATTATATTCTAAATTAACAGGAGTTATTTTCAAGACATGTTATTGAAAACATATTAAATAGAAAAAATTGGCTTAAAAATTGGTGCCAGACAATATGGCAGTACTTGAAACTTAAAAAAAAATTTTTTTTTAAGAAAAGTCAGATTATTGATATGAGGTGAAGTAAGAATCATTTGTATTATCATTAAAGTAATTATCCTGCATATTTGCAATATGTAAAAATATTCAAAACCTTTCCTCTTATCCAGGATCTTACTGCTATCTGTCCATCTATGACCATTGAGAAAACAACTGATTCTTTGTATTTCAATGTGGCTTTTGCATTTTCAAAAAAAAAACAACCTTTGTAATGCCAGCTAATATAAAATCAAGTGCCTGGATAGTGATCTATCCCATTGGAACAAGAAATTCAATCCAAAAAGATTGAACAACTTCACACGACCTTTATATATTTCTTTACATTTTCTCCAACATATGGGGCTTATAGTAGAATTTATCATGTTAAGTTTCTTTGACATTAAGTATCATCTGTAAAGTACTGTTTTCCCTAATTTTCACTGAAATTTATTTCTATTGTTTTAGTTTTGTGAGGGTGTTAATATCCCAAAGGAAGAGAAGCTTTCTCCCTCCCCCAGCATTTCCATAGCATTAGTTAACTGCCACTTCTATTTCACTGTCTCCCGTCTCCCCACTGTGAGATAATGGAAGATTGCTAGACTAATGAAAACAGCAGAATGGAAAGGAGGCACTATTGGTAGTGAAGACATCTACCATTGGCAAAGAAATATAGCCACTAAAAGTATGCTAAGATAAGAGTGTTGGCCTAAGTACAACAGCAACAAGGTCTGCAGAGCCCAACTTTTTGATGACACAGAATATTTTTCTTGACTTAAGCAATGAAGAAGCAAGAGGTGAGTTGCAGGAAGTATTGTGACATTCCTAAAGCTTCTAGGAAGGTGGAGAAAAGCCTGGGTTTGAAGAGAAGGGCTGATGGCTCAAGTATAAAGAAAAGGCAAAGATAGCAACACAGAAACGAACAGTGGCTCCTCATTCTTAATATTGAATTTAGCATCTGCCTAATCAATCCAGAAAGAACAAACCATTATTCTTTTTAAAAAAAATGTTGATTTATGCCCTAACATATTTCCACTGTAGTGTTTGAAAACAATCCTATCCTTAGAGTAAGATCTTCAGCTTTGTTTTTTGAACAAGACTAACTTTTACTATTAAAGTTACTGACAATCAAATCTACAGGTAATTTTGGCTAATACTCTAAGCAAATAGGGAGTTTCAAGAAATGAAAAGAAGAATTATGCTTCCAACTGCAATTCTCTCTAAGGGCAAAAGAAGACTGCATGTAAATTTACCTCAGAAGCATATTCAAATATCCCAAACCACAAATCACTGATTTAAGAATTAATGTGCACACACACACAAAATAAAAATATGAAACCAATGGTTGACCATATATTCAAATGCTTGGCTATAATCACACATAACCTGTAACCTAAAAAAAAGTTTGCCACAATACACACTACCACTTTAGTTTTTTATTCCCCATTAACTGTAAATTTAAGGTACACAAAATTTAAAACAAAAACAAACAACCCAACAACCATACATTTCATCAGGAAAAAAAAATCAAGTACCAAAAAGGGCTTTTCCAAATTTGAAAAAGAGCAAAAAAGCAAAATTGCTACATGAACAAACACTGTATTAAGTCACTGTACATCTTGTCAAGACTTTCCATAGTGAGTGCCAATGTTTATCTCCCAAATCCGTAACACAGTACTAAACATGTCCCTATTTCTTTAAACAAACCACTATCTACCTGTTCCAAGACAGATTGAATGACCTGTCTCTATTCCTGAGATTATGCAGGTTGGTGTCTTGTAGAATTAATGTGGTTTCTTTTATTTTAATCCAAGTGCTACATTATATAAAAGAAATACAATATGACTGGAGAAATTGCATATAAATGAGTTCAGTGTAGATGGATTTGATAGATGTAGCTGGAAATCGAAGTACTCTATTCCAGCACAAGAACGTCACGCTTAGACCATGATCCCAATGAATCCCATGGATGTGCAAAAAGTTGTAACAGTGGTAGTTTATATGACTTTTTTGAAAAATAAAAATATACAAAAGTACTTTCTGAGGCAGTGTAAGAGAGAATGGAGAAACAAACAGCTCCAGTTTGCTGATATGAGCCCTTGTATATGTTTAAAATGGGTCTCTAGTTCATAAACTATTCATATGATTAAATGACTGGTTCAGGGTTCTGCTTAGGGCTAAGAGTGCAAAAGAGACGTTATACCCTAGATGTTACTGCTTCTTGAAACCTCCAATTAAATGTATGCATTAGTTCTTATTAAGTACCATTGGCAAATAAATTAATTACCAGAAGTACTGGCATTTCAATTGTTTTTTAACCTGACCCACTGAGCATCACAGCAAATTTAGCAATTGCATAAAAGATGAACTTGTGAGAAAACAAAATACTGTAAAATTCTCAATCATCTCTCTGAATATTAGACAACACTATTTCGTCCACCCCATTTAACATTTAACACTGCAAAAACAAAGAATGGATCATCAAGATGAGTATTTTTTTAAAATTATACTTTTTAACAAATATTTTTGTTTTCAGAAGCAAATATCTTTGCTTTGCTTTTTGGATGTACATATTCATTCATTGATTTGTCTTCTGGAATTTTGTTGTTTTCTGTTCATTTCAGCTTTGCTGTTAGCCAGTGATGCTTGTAGGGCAGCTAATCCTAACAATCAGCCAGGAGAATTAAGAACGCTGCCACTTGAGGTCAGCTAAGTCTCACTAATGTAAAAAAATTATTGCAGTCAAGGACATTAAATCTAGAACGCCTGCTGAAGCTGAATGCAGATGGCAAAACATATTCTCTATACATTTCAATTAGGTTTTAAAGAGTGGAAAACAATAGAGCCATATTCATAAACTGGATCAAGGTGGCTCCTGAGGTGTACATGAAAGAGATAATGTTTAAAGGAAGTGTACATTTCAGAATTACTGAAATCAACAAATTCCAGTGAGTTCAAATGGGTAAACAAGGTGAAATTTATTCATAATAATGGGAGTTGGTAGATTTTATACTGGCAATCCATTTTATGTTTATATTTTAAATAGCAAGACTGATTATTGAAGGCCCAGAAAAATTCCACTGATGTTGACATATGACTTTTGTGGCCTAACCAGTACTTTAAAAATGTGCAAGTGCCAGATCAGACCGTACAACCTGCCTGGCACCCAGAGGATCTCCGTGCTATTTCTGAAAACTAGCAAATTCAAAGACATATTTAACAGTAGAAACCTTGCTGGTGAGTAAAAGGAAAGTGTGGTGTCCAGGCTTTATTTAAGAGGATGGGAAAGGGTCATTCATTATCTTTGCAGAAGCCTAGGGATTACACAGCTACAGTTCTTTTCACAAAGAACTACAGTCAATCCAGTTTTTTTCTGAAGACACTACTGCAGCTCTTGGCTTAAATGGCAGTAGAATAGTGCAAATCAGAAGTGCTGTTGGGACATATTAAGCAGCCTACTTTGGCCCCTTCAGCTGATGATTAGAACTCAAGATTTTTCAATTCCTGTTCAGCAATTTCATATTCTGCATAATACATATGCTTTCTGTAGTGCATTCTGCTATATGTAAACATTTGTAACAGTCTGGGGGCTCAAGGTAAAGACAGAAGAGGTCCATGTTCCAATCCCCTGGCATGCACTTCATGCTGAATTTGCTTGTTTCCCCCTTTGTGTAAGCAGTTGTTCTAGCTCAAGTATATAGAGAAAATTCACGAAAATTATATGTGGAGTGACAAAATGACAGCATTTTTAGGAACACAAATTCTTAGTCTAGTGGATCCAGTTCTCATTATTTGCTATTATTATTTGATGTTACACAGAATCTAGATGGATCTGATGACAGCAGAAAACCAAGCACAGCTGTTTATATTCCAATAAATTCTACCAATTTTATAGCTTGAGCAGTCTGAAAAAATTCAGTTACCCAAATATTTGTTTGATGGTAAAACAACAATGAATCATAAGGATACGTATACAATCTGTGCAATGGAATTAATGATTTAGGGTGCAGGTCAAACATATTACAAGTAAAATTATTGTAGCCAGTTCCAACAATATATAGACTGCACTCATAGGGATTTTTTTTTTTGGTTTAGCAAGCCACTGAGAAGCAATCCATTGCACTTTTCAAGAATTTTTTTTTATAAAAACAAAATCAAACAATGTTTTCAAAACAGCAAAAATTATTAAGCATTTTAAAAAAACATGCCAAGAGCCCGCTTCATTCTGGTATACATTCCAAAGCTTAGTATCTTTTAAAAAGAACATCTGAAATAGTTATAAGAAAAGAAAAATGTTAAAAACTAATGGGGGACAAGTGGTGCAGTTACATCAGGTCAGTTATAAAAATGACATGAGAAAGTTTTAGCTTTCATAATTTTCTCTTCAAGTTTTGGCAAGTGTGCGATTGCAAATGCAATTATCCCCATAAGTGCTCAGTCCAGCAATGAGAGAAGTTTTGTTGGATAAAGTTTGCTTTTTTAATTTGAAGATCTGTAGTGCTGTTGAAACTGAAACTTTGTTATTGTTGGTAATATATAAAGCAACATTTCTTTGAGGATATTCTTTTAAGAATGAACCTGAAACTTCCCCCAAAATTCCTTTGGTCTTCTCTCACCAAATACCATGCTACATCAAGATGAGCCCTCATTTGTAAGTTATTCTAACTTGCAGCAAAGTTGCTAAAATTAACACCGAAAAGCTTCTTTAGGTGAGCCTTTCTCCTATTTTCCTGGAGTTTAAGACTGAAAGACGTTACCAATACCTCAGAAAAGAAAAATCCATGTAGAAATTCCATTGATGGTGCCAGGCAAAATGTTCCTACAATTTTGCTTCAATGGATTTTTAAACACAGAGTTTGAGTTTTCTTGTTCTTTTTGGGAAATCAAGAGGCAGTCTCCTTATGAACACAGCTGATCTTCAGGTAGCACTATGGTACCTATCCCGAAGCTGTTGCTGCTAGGTTTCCGATTCACATTCATCATATAACTTCTTGTGCAAAACAAGCAGTCTAAGGAGAAAGAATGCCCTCTGGGTTCTAATAAAAATTGTAGAAAAGAAATTCGAGATAACCAAGACTTCACCTATACTTCATCTTCCTAAAATTTATCTACAAAGGGAGGGCATCTGTGCGTAGACAGGATAAGCAAGACGGACATTTAGAGAGTCGTTGTGTTGGATGAGAGAGGTATGCTGGTAATGCAGGACTAATTCTTTAAGGGTGCTATATAGGTTATATGGCTCTGCAAACCCATAACCTCTTGGAGTGCTGTAGATCACACAGTGTTTAACTTCGCCTTCAGTTCTGTTAAGGAAAAGAAACAACATTTAACATGAGAAGTCAGCTAGAAGATTACAATAAAAAGAGATTCAGAAATTAATAGAGCATATAGTTTAAGAATATTTTTTAGCTCTGTAAACCAAGCTATTTTTAAAGAAATTTTCAGACTATTAAGACATCTATACTTTTAACAAATGTGGAGCTATATCTAAGAGATTACATGTATGTCATTTCTACCAAAATAGTTTTGTTTTTAAGTAATAAAATTTAGACCAATGGGGGAACTGAAGAATGAAATATTTTGTCAGAAGAATTTGAGTGAGAATGGAGAAAAACCCAGTTTTTAAAAACAGCTTCAAATGCCAATTAATTATACTACTTATTTCATTAAAAGATTTGTATTTCACTGCTTGCTCTAGTGATTTTCTAATTGTATAAAACAATAAATTCACCAAAAAGGGAAACATTAGGGGAATTGTGGCTGGGGAAGTCCATTATAAAAAGTCAAGTCAAAACATGCTGGTATTATCTTTAAAAAGTGTTTAAGAACTAAAAAAGAAAACATCCTTAAAGCAAAAAGCAGATAGACTGACCCACTCCCACTCTAAAGCAAGCCCCTCTAATATAGTTATGCTTTGCAGGTGTGCTGAGAGCTTTCAGGTAATTCATAAAGCCAATACTTACACCACAGAACAAGCATAGCAGCCTTTCTTGCTACTTTCTCGAATTAAAAATGCTCCATCAGGTTTCCCGCAAAGCAAATCTTCTGCCTGGATGCGATTGATGTCTCCCACAAACCAAGTCTTTTCATCATAATGTGGCAGATTTTCATCTTCCTCATTCATAAAATATGTACTAGGAAAACAACAAATAATTTTTCCTTAATATAGGTTTACTTTTTATAATACTTATTCTTGAATAAAACAATGTATACAAACATCAGCAAAGCCTTGCCTTAAAAAGAGCATGCTTTTGTCAACTTTTGTTAGAAGCATAACACAAACTGTGGAGTAGGTATCGGTCGCCTCATATGTAAATGTGCATGCATATAATTAAAATAATGAAAGAAGAAGGTACTGAAGCATTAATTACATTTTGTTACAAGTTACAAGTAACACATTTTGTGTTATATTCTATATATGGTAAAATCCATTACAATAATAAACTACTTTTTAATGAAAGTATATAAAACAGGAAATATCAGTGTTATTTGGTTGTTCTTATAGATTTTAGACATGGTCTTTGACTAAGAAAATATATATATTTATGTGGGGATGACATTATTCTAGCACAGATCTGTACGCACCTAGGATTTTAAATACAATTTGATAGAAATATAACATTAAACAATTGCACTTACTCATCAACAGTTTCATTTTTGATTCCCAGCCAGTCATTAATTCGTTTCTGCCTTACTCCTTTATGATTAAGCCAACTGCCAAAGAGAGACAATACTAGTTATTAACTTTCTCTAATGATCTGGATCATTCCATCAAATGCTTCTTCAAGATCCCAAGAATACCAGACATATTATTTTATCAATATAAATGGTTTTATCACAGAACTATGCCCAACAATAATATTTTAAGAGAGAAGAAGACAGTTGTGCTTCTTTTGTGTGATTGTACATTATGTGACATTTTCTTTTTTGGCAAAAACAGCTGATTATGGCATAGAAAATATTTGTGGTATGTAAGAACATACCCTTCCTTCTTCCCTCAGTAATGAGAGAGAATGGCCGATTTATTCAATGATGTCTCCAATCATCATAACACTAATGCATGAAGTCACCATATTGCAGAATGGCATAATTGAACTAATTAGTCTATGAACATTGCATTGCCTTTTATTTCAAATTGTCTGGGAATATGGAACAAGAATAGTACTGAACAAGTGCTGAAAAGGCTAGCTAAATTTATAATTCTTTTGTGTCAAGAAACTCACTTATCCTATACTATGTTATTAGTAGAGACAAACAGTATGGGGAAATTGACCTGGTTGGCCATGTTTTTTTGCTTCTAATTAGAATCCCACTTTGAATCAGGAACCTTTTATATTAATTAAAAACTATTCAAACATTTTAAAAATCCTTTTGTAATATCTTGTTTAGTTTTGTTACCATTCCCTTGGAATTAAAGTAGAGACTGGATGTTGTAGTAGGTAGTGAATAATGGTTAGGTGCTTAGCTTGTGCTTACTTACACAAGGTACTGATCTCTGATTTTGCGTAGCTGGATAAGGTCAGGTTTGATACTGTTCATTTTCTTGTCTGTTTCTCGGTTGTCCAGGGCTTGCTTCTTCAAATCTTGTTCCAGTCGCATCTTACTATCATGAATCTCACCCAGGCGTAATTTCAATTTTTCATAATTTATCATAATCCTATAAAACAAAACCTAGTGTTTTAAAAGTTACAAGTACACTTCTCAAATGAAAATAATAAGTTCTGATTTTAAAAGTATGCACATACTTTATCCTTAATTATATAGCACCCAAATCAATAGTATGTACTCCACAGATTAATTCTTGTCCAACTTGAAAACATCCCATTTCTAGTCCCTCCTTTTTTAAAAAAAAAGCCTTAAGGTTTTATTAATAGTATATACTTGTGTCAACCTGAATCAACTAAATTATCTTCATTATATCAGGAAAAACCCTTATGGTATCTAGAATGTACTTAGATCCCTACAAACTCCTTTGATGTGTCTCAGGTGATAGAAGTGATGAGACTGAAGACAGAACTCTGATGTCAGAAGTCTCTTCTTGCCAGCCTCCAATGCTGGGTCTTTGACAAGATGAAATATCTCAATCCTTCTTTCAGATAATATTTAAATGATTTTGTAATGCAAAAATGATTTTGGCATATGATATCAGAATCTGAACTAAAAGGAAATTCAGTTATATAATTGAGTATTGTTCTGCTGCTATAATTATACCACTAGAATATGTAAAAATGTCATTCAACACGATTGTGTTATTAAATTTTCCTGCTTGGTTGTATCTCTGTCCTCTAAAGATTCTGCTGACTTCAAACAGCATAATTCAGTTTTTAAAATTACAATTAATATATACCTGAAGTGTTTGTCCCTTAATTCAGAAGATGGAAATTCAAAATACTTTTTAAAGACTATATGTTAAAACCATTAAGCTTTCTGAACTCAAAAGAGTATTCCTGTAATTCATAGCTGGAAACTGCATACTTCTGCAATGACTCCAGATTAGTTATTTAGGTACTCTTTAATATTTAATGCAGCTACTTCAGAGCTGAGTGAGAAGAATTAAACACTAGGAGGCTGACAATGTAATTATCATACTGAACTAAATATTATTAGTAGGTATAATATTTGGTAGACTTACCGTTCAATTTCTTTCTCATTCCCTTCTCTTCGAAATCGTTCAATGTATTCTTTGCTATACCGTTCTTGGGTGTGGCACTGCTCTTCAAATATTTTAATTGTTTCATTAAAAGCTTCTATTGCTGTCCTCTTCATCTGAATTTCCTGCACAAAGCAGTCCATTTAAAAGATAATAGTTTATAACCAGAAGCATAAAGCTATTATGCTTCTTATACATTACCATTACATGAAAATATAGCATGCTATTAATTTAGGGGGCAAAATTTATAAAATTCAAGCTTTTTTAACACTTTAAATTTTGTTAAAATTTATTCAAATCCAGATTTGTTACCTTACGTGATGAAAAAAGCAACTATGTAAGTGAAGAAATTAAAGTGGCCTCAACCATGAAGAACTAAGTGAACCTAACCCCCAATACCAAATATGAACCCTCCAGCTCTAGATCTTAATGTAGAAGCGCAAGAGAGTTTAAGGAAGGAAGCAACTTGAAAAGCAAAAATAATGTAAACGCAGGTCTATTTGCATGAAATAGTGATAAGACATAGAAGGAGCTTTTATAGATGATGTGATAATTTTTCTAATATGTTTTGCAACAATGCATATTACGTTTTTCTCCTGAATGTGCCAATCTCGGAGTTTTTTTAGAAATAAAGAACAGGAGGTAGCATTCCAGATGTGATTATATCTGAAAATGTTTAGCACGCATGAAAATGCTCCCTGTTTCAGAACTAAGAACCACCCTGTAATTCTTGCATTCTGTAAGAATAGTTCCCACCTGGAACATAGACTTTTAATATACATGATGATATAAGCTCAGTTAAGAGGGAATATAAAATTTTGTAAAGGAACAACTATACATAACTACTAATACAGCAGCTTAGTTCAAGTCACAAATTCTAATCTCATATTGGCCTCTGATATATAGTAAAATATATCAGGCATGTGCAGGGTAGAAAACAGCAAAACAAATGCTTTATTAAAAAACCCCAAACCCTTCCAATAGCTGTTTTAGTGGTCAAATTGTCACATGTGTATTTCAGAATATAGTGAGGAGAACTATATATTGAAAATCAAGCACCTCTTTGGTTTGCATCGGCATTTACTGTCAAATTTTATTTTTTGCATAGAGAATGTAAATCAACTTGCAATATACCTGTGATGTTCTGGTATATTCTTCATATAATCTGTCATATTCTTTACTTTTCTCTTGATATTGAGTGTGGTATTCCTGAAGCTTTTTGCCCACAGCATCAATATTATCTTCTTTTACCATCTGATCCTGCATACATCAGAGCAGAAAATAGATACAATTTTCTATGAAAGAAATTCAAATGCTGCATTTGGTGTATAACTACCTCGGGGAAAACACATCAATTTTCTTAACCCTATAGTACAAAGCCTTCTCAATTACCAACAGTTCTCCACCCAGTTTTTAAATGCTGACTGTTCCAATTACTAAGGAAATCTATACATCTAAAGACAATATAGTATTGGGACTTTTTTGGAGATCAACTTTTCTAGGATAAATGACCAACACTAACTTCTTAATTAATTGTTTAATCTCATTACAAAGCATGATAGGTTTTCATCAATGAAACTGGGTCTTTTTTTTCTTAAAAAAGGATATCAAATGCAGATTTTATGGTAAGTAGATAAAATTATAATCTGTTCATCTAAGTTTTGCATCAAGATTCATTTAGATACACTTTTAAAAACACTTGATGTGAAATTATATTAGATGAACAGATCTCAACCATTATAGTTTAAAAATGATGCCAAATAATTGATATACATGGTGCAAAGATAAATTCTTAACAAGTCTAAAAAGCGTCTGCTTTTACATTGAAATAGTAAACTTTTATTTTTACATTAATGAAATGGGTATTCTAAAGTAAAACCTCTTGAAACAATAATATTTTAGCTGTGGTAAATTGAAATATTCTAATAGGCGTAGAAAAGATGTCTATTTTTCCATAAACATTCAATGAAATCCACCTTTCTTTGAAAACTTACCTGCTGATATTTAGATACAGGATACATCAGCTTCACATCAAGTTTAGGATTATACTGGGCAAGAGATTCATGATGATAGTGGTTAATCAATTCCACAACAGAATTAAATGTCAGTGGATCAGAAAAGCCATATTTCCCATCCAGATGATAGATTTTTATTAATTTATTGTTGCCACCCTTCCTAGAAGGTAGATAATAACAGTCATCAGGTACATAGCACATTTCATTGATGATGCATACAAATCATAACATACTTTATGCTAGAACAGAAAGCCAAATGAACAATTCCTGCATAATTATTTTGCACCATACATTTTCATTTTTGTTTGTAACACTTCATTCATTTCTTTAATATTAGTATTTTAAAAATTATATGAAAATGCATCCTAAGTAGAGCTACACCCAAACCTCACTAACTGTTAAGAACACCATGCTTAATTAAAATTTATAAATTAAAATTTGGTAGAGGAAGTTTTTTATGAATGTATACAAAACATTATTCTTTAAATCTGAGAAACTTTATAAGGCACAATTTGGCTTCTTTGCCTAATTATATGGTCAGATGTTCTACAGAACTACAAGAAAAATAATTTAGTTGGCCTCAAATATACTGCAACCATTTATATATCTGCTTTGCTATAGGCAAATAAAACAATTCTTC
>JANHFK010009751.1:415466-436427 GCA_036250565.1 Sibynophis collaris | reverse complement strand
CACAGGGGGGATTGTGTGCGCAGGGGCATGGCATGGGTGTGGGCACATGTGCTTTTAACAACCGAGGAAAAAAAGGTTAGCCATCAGTGGCCTATACATTCATTAAATAATTAAATTTTAAAACATTTTAAATATTCTGGTATTTCTCTGAAACAGATCACTTACTTAGGCAGCCCTTTAATGCAAGCAGACAAGTCTTTTGTCATGAAACCACCTTCGATTGTCTCTACACAGACATCCTCCAAGGCTGAAGCAAAATTCTGGAGGTCTTTGTTGTTATCTAATTTTGCTCTATGAGCTAGACCTCTGGTCCAGGCAAAGATGGATGCTAGGAAGAGAGAACTCAATCAACAACACTGATCCAATAGACATTTGTATTGCCTACATTATTTTTTTCTATACTCTCTAAAAGAGAACCTAACAATCTATGTTGATTGTTCAATATGACTATTGATAACATTCCCTGAAGTAATTCTACTTTGTTCTTTAGCCGATTTTAGAGAGTATCCTGTGGTTA
The DNA here is from genome assembly GCA_036250565.1 of Sibynophis collaris. Taxonomy (NCBI): domain Eukaryota; kingdom Metazoa; phylum Chordata; class Lepidosauria; order Squamata; family Sibynophiidae; genus Sibynophis; species Sibynophis collaris. The sequence goes on along the minus strand of JANHFK010009751.1, from coordinate 435,910 downwards.
CATAGCAACAAAGGTTGTAAAATTCTTCTACTTCCTATACTTGGAATCTCTTCCCTTAAATAGTGTTCATAAATAATTAGAGACAGGTTAAATATTGTTTCAATCCTTGAAGCAAGTTTGGCTTCTACATTTATTTCAATTTAACACCATAAATGACGTAGCAATAGCCACATAATGTAAAAGTTCCATTTTTAAAAAATGCAATCTGATAGGCCCACAGGATTAATTTTGTGTCAGTGTTTTTGCTAATAGGCCTTTATGATTACAAGGGTTCATTGGAGCTATGCTGTGACACTTATTTAAGACACTATCTAGGTTAGACTGGGAATGGTGGAACCCACTTACCTATGGGATTAGTGGAGGTCTCTTGGTCTTTCTGATGCAGACGATAGTGACGTGTCACTGTGCCATGAGCAGCTTCAGCCTCAACAGTTTTGCCATCTGGGCATATCAGGACACTTGTCATCATCCCCAAAGATCCATAACCTAGACAGGAGAATGAACTAGGCAATTGGTGTACTTGAAAATGTTTGGCAACTCTTGACCCCAGCAGCTTTAAGAAGGACAGAGGAAACCCAACTAACCTGACTACTTATTGACTACATTATCTAAAATGTTAGGAAGACTATCAATTTTGGGGGGAAATGATTATGTGGCATTACTGATAACTTATTGCTATCAAATGGAAAGTGAACCTTTTTACAATTTCCTTCTTGTTTAAGGATTTTTAAAATATAATTAATCTCCTTTTTTATTGTGCATTTCGTTTAGTAAGGTCTGATTTAGATATACAATTTTCCAATTCAAGGATAAAAAAAATTTGTTACACTAAACCTGATTTGATTCAATCAGAAATTTGATGTGTGCTTTTGGATTTCACACATAAATTGTATAGGCAGAAAAATACCGTTGCAGTAAGAAGTGAACAAATTCATTATCACACAATAATTATGTATTACCCCCCCCCCCAAAGCAACTGGTCTTAACTTCACTTGGAAGATGTAGCATATAAACCAGGCTTCAGACATTAACAAATCCAAAGGAACATCAGCAGTATTAGGGAAGAGGTGATGTAGACCAAATGCTGAATTTTCAGTGTATATATTCTCAAAAACTTTTATAATTTTTTAAATAAAAATAATTATGAAATTATAATTATGAGCTGAAGCTGCCTAATAAATTATATACAAAGCTACTTCTTCAAGATTTCTGTAAACTTCCTGAATATGTTAATTGTATAGTTTTAATGGCCAACATTAAGAAAATCATATGGTTGCCCAGTAATTTTGTAACAATGCACTCTAACATGAGCTACATACTGCCATTCCTTCCCTTTTCAAATAAGGTTATCTCCTTAACTAACAGTGACATACAGGTAGTCCTTGACTTACAACAGTTCATTTAGTGACTGTCCAAAGTTATGACAACATTGAAAAAAGTGACCTATGACAGTTTTTCACACTTAAACTGTTGCAGCATCCTCAAAATTCAAATGCTAGGCAATTGACTCATGACGGTTGCAATATCCTGGGGTCATGTGATCAACTTTTGCAACCTTCTGATAAGCAAAGTCAAAGGGGAAGACAGATTCACTTAACAACCGTGTTGCTATCTTAACAACAAATCACAGTGATTCATTTAATGGCCTTGACAGGAAAGGTTGTAAAATGGGGCAAAATTCACTTAACAACTGTCTCTCTTAGTAACAGAAATTTTGGTTCAATTGTTATCGTACGTCAAGGACTACCTGTATTTGGAATTATACTGTTAGTGAGAGCACCTATAAGAGTATTACCTTGCATCCTTCTTTTACAAATTTGAGTAAGATAATTGAAGTTCTGGAGCATACTGCAGTTCAGCATCATTGCCTAAGTGGGATGATGATAATCTTCATCAACTGTTTGCTAGTGCTTATAATTTATTTGCCTTTCTATGTAATTTAAATTCCCAGAAGGTGGCACCACCTAGTCAAACCTAGCTGATCTTGAGAAAGATAAACAACAGAGCCTGATTGTTCCTTGGATACAAGTCTTAAGGTTATAGGCTAAATAAGCTGAAAAAAGCATTCTAGATTATGACAATGGCTATCTTCAAGAAAACTACATGGACATGCCCATGTTGACATCAGGAGTGATTTTTGGGTTGAAGGAGTCTACATATCATGTAATTTAAAAATGAAAAACATTCAGGCCATAGGTTCTCTCTAAATCTCTGATAGGTCCCAAAGCCTATTTGAAAGCCATAAAGGGAAATATTAAAATACCTAGAAATAAATTATATTACCGTAGTTTATGTCATTAATTTAAAATGACATATTCTATGGAATATAATCTGGAGTCTAAAAAGCATTAATTCTCATCTATCGAGAATATTATACTTCTGAATGTACACATGCAACAGTTACATTCTGTCAAATTCTTTAATAAGAACTTGTTTATTCAAGAGTATTTTATCCTATACTTAACATGTATTTAAAATGTTAGATTTCAAGAAAGTATGGGGACCAGATGTTCTAATGTGAAATAATCCCTAGAGTCCATCAAATCTTAAAATGCAAGATGGTAGCAACATTTACAAAAATTAAAAGTAGCATATTTAGAATTATTTATTCTTAGTATTTCTGTGCAAGTTATCATGCTACCAAAATCAACACATTAGAGGCATTAAACATACCTTGGGCAACTGAGTCAGACTGCACATCACCATCATAGTTCTTGCATGCCCAGATAAATCCTCCCTCAGACTTTAGGGCTTGAGCCACCATGTCATCAATCAGTCGATGCTCATACCAGATGTTTTTGGCCTCAAACTTTGACTTGTACTCTCTGAAGGGGAAAGAAAACTGAATGTTATTTGTGTTTGTCACAGGTTTGGCATATCTCATGCTTTCGAAAGTAAGAGAGGAACTTTAAATTCTTTCACTACAACATTTTCTTTCTGTACGTAATGTCATCTGGGAGATGGGCATTTTAGCTGAGCAAACAACTTTTTTTTTTCTCAATATAGTGAGCTGTTTTAAGCAACTAAGAATGGATTGGGAAAACAAGTTAGTTTCATTCACAAACTTCATGAACCATTCATGCACCCAAACATATTGCAACTTTGCTGCCAACTTTCCTAATTCAACATTGTTTAATTTAAAGAGTACATAAACATTAATGTGAACATTCATCCATTATTGTCACTGAGCACAGGTTGTAGAACTAGGGTTCAGGAAAACATCCTTATTTGCAAGTTAACATCAAGCATAAATAGCTTTCTGGAGGAAAATGCTTGGAATAAAGGAACTGCCATATAGAGGGATGCAAAGAAATTATAGTTGTATGTGTCTTTGTGTGTGATCAGGGAATGAAATGGGAAAGTTTATGCACCCATATATCTATCTACTGTATAGAGGTGATTTTTTTAAATGGTTTGCTTATGAACAATCCCCCAAAAGCAGTTTTCTTAATTTTTTATTCACAATCCCCTTCTGTTCATAGTTTAATATGCACAATTGGTTCAATATCTTCTGCATTTAATTTTGAAGAATTCATTTAAAAAAAGCTGAGAATAAAGTTTCAGAGTCAGGAATTAATACTCCATTACGAAAGCTTACAAAAAATAGTACAGTTTTTCTAAGAAGTAGCCCTATAAGTGAAAATATGTAATAAAGTATTATTACTTGTCATAAATTTCCTGAAAGATATCCTTAAAACGTCCATCGTATTTTTTCAAAATGGTATTTTTGGTGCTCATGTAGAGAGGCCAGACTTTAGACAATGCCATCTGGAAAGAACTGTGGGCAAAGTCCTTGATGGATTGGTCAAGGTTATACATCCCCAGAGCCACACCTCCACAACCTGTATCACCGCAAAGAGAAGTATGAAGTGAAGAGAGCATGTAATCAAACTTTTGCTTCATAACAGCACAAGAGTTCACAGACTTTTTTCTTTCATATGAACAGTATTTTCAAGGGTTGAATGATAATCAATTCATGTCATTAGTCGACTGTATATTAGCTATCATAGATGAAATTTTTTTGGGGTCATGTAACCATAAGGCTCCAAACAGGCAACAAGACTCCTTACTACATGTAATACCAACTTGCTCATTGATGTTCATATCCATTATTACTAGTGTATATATTGTTACATTAGCCAGAAAACCACAGTGCTAGTGCAGAATAGTTTGGATGTCAATTTATCAGCTCTGCATATGATTGCATGCTTCCCAAGGTCGTCATAGGAGGCCGAACTGGCTTCGCACCAGAAAGAAAGACAAGTGGCTCTTCATTCAGCATTATCCAAGGCCCACTCCCTTCCCAGAGCCACCTCATAACTGGGTTCTGCAACTGGAAAAGTTCAGAACTGACAGGAATCTGATTGCCTGTATGAAGCACCAACTTGTCTCCCAACAAAAGTACTATTTATCTACTTCTATAGAAATTTTTTTTCGAATTGTTAGGTGGACAGAAGCTGAGGTGAGTGACAGGAACTCACCCCGACACACAGTACTATGACTCGAACCACTGGAACAGATCATCTCCAGTGTCATTAAGCCACTGAGCAACCGCGCCTCACTTCATATTCACAATTCCAAGTCAGAAAGAATAAAACAAAAAGTGCAGAAATTAGAATTCACTTGCTTGTCATGTGAAATCTTTTTAATCGGCTAAAGTTTGCAGCCAAGAAACATCAGGCTCCTAATTTCCTCTAAATCTATAGCAAATTATGAAATACATCTGAAGCCACATTTGTTTTGGTCATTTGAACTCTCAAAAGAAACAGTGCCACTACTGAGCAGAATTAGAACTAATATTATGAAGAAAGGCAGGCCGATGCTGAGCAAAAACTAGTTTCCAAAATTATGCAGAACAGATCACACACTAAATCATGAATGTCAATAAAATGGGCTTATTATTTTTATAAACCAATTTCTATTTGGTGTGATAAATCTATACTGGACTTATTCATAATGCTATTGCCATTACAAAGGTTGTAGCATCTTGTGGTGATATGATCGCTATTTGCAACATCAGACACTGCCAACAAGCAAATTGGGGAAGCTGATTTTGCTTAATGAGCACAATTCATTTAACAACAATGTGTTTTGCTTAACAGCTATGGTAAAAATGTTCATAAAATCAGATCCAGTCACATAACTCGCTTAGTGACTGCATCATTTAGGGATAAATATTCTGATCCCAATTGTGGTTGTGTGGAGAATTACTTGTACTTTTAATGAAGATAGGAAGTTTCTGCATTATTTTTTTCATTTCTATTTCTCTATTTTCCCCTTTTCTTTCTTTTCTGCATCTTTTATTTTTTTCAGTTTGTATTAGTTTTTATTCTAATTATAGTCTAATAAAATTACAATGAAATAAAATTAATAAATTAGCAACATTTATAAACACTCTAAAATGTTCATAAAAGTAACAAAATCCGAAGGTAAAGCCCAGAAAGGAACATTACTATAGCAATATGATCCAAAGGTAACAATTGGGAGTAACACTGATCAATTTTACAGGAATACTGTTAAGAAACTTAGGAATTACTACCTGGAAGCTGTTAAAATTATGGCCTCTAATTGCCAACTTGAAAAGCGTGTAATTACATTAGCTGGGAATGAAATACAAAGATATGCCTGGAGTTTTTTCATGCGCCACCCTGTACTTGTCACTCAGTACAAGTTGGCACACAGCATACAACTGTTTATTCATGGCTCCAATGTAAAGCAGTATACATAGTAGAGCAATTTTATTGGCTGTGCCATAGCCATCAGTTGCTCTTTATTTCTTAATGCATGTTTTATTAAGTTGCACAGATATGAAACATTGTATGTGTACCAGTTAATACAATCATATCCTGCTGATTAAGGGAAAAATATACAGGAAACATGAAATGAATTTGGCTCACAACTTATAATGAAGTGTCTTATTTACATAAAGACAGAAATGCAACAAAGCAATTACCGTATATTATTTCCCACAGAGAATCTGTAGTATCTACCTAAAATACTCTTGGTCATCACAAATAAAAATAAGGAATCTGGCCATAATGTTGTGGATAGGTGAGTGTAAGCCTTCAAACTGTCTTCAAGAAAGATTTTGCAGGTTACTATTACTATTACCCTAACCCTAACCCTTGTAATATAATGTTGAAAGTATTCTCCTAATAAATGTTGAAAGTGTTCTCCTAAGTACAATACTCAACCAAGTAAGTCAATATTATGTTATCTATGCCCAACACTGGTCAACTCTGTAATTCAGAGAGGGGATTCAGAAATGGGAGACACAGAAATTCCTTGCATATCACAAGAGGGCTATCTGTTATCCAGGTTATCCAGAGTATCTCTGTTATCCAGGTTATCTTCCTAAACTACATAACTTTTATTAAGACTTTTGTAATTCATGCATAAGATATGATGAACTTTCCATACAGTATGTAGAATGTCAGACCAATATTTTAAATGGTCCAAAAGTAAGGGATCTCAAAGTTACCTTTGTAATTCTTCCTATAATGCCTCACTCACTGCTCCATTTTATGACCTGTTTCTACAGAAATATACTTCTCTCACTTCAGAGATTATTTCAGCATTTCAAAGAAACCCGATTATGAAGACTCTATTTGTGCCTATTTGCCCTAAGCATTTTCCAGATTTGTCTCTAAAGCATCCTTTACCAATTAATCTATTTTTAAAGTATTTTAAAGACAGCTTTCACTATTTCCAATCAGAGATCAGGCTTATTCAGAATTAAGGAAATAATAGTTCCATACACTAGAAGACATATTGGACCTGGAAAGCTTGTGAAGATTTCCTTTACCAAGCATAAATTAGAATACTTCAAAATTTGCTTCTCTTCTTTTTTTAAGTCTAGGCATTGCAGAATAGTATATGAATTGTAGAAATTCTTCAAGCTATATTTAATTTTGTTAGATTTGGTATGGCTATTCACTCCAGAAGACTCTGCATGACTTCTATAAAGTAAGGCAGATTTAGGTGCATGAGGTTTCACAATCACTGTTCCAACAGGTTTGACAGTCACTGAAGTCAGTTTTATAGCTATTTGTGCAACATCAAAGCAATCTTGTATAACTCGAATTTTCAACTGTTTTTTCCACTGAAAAAAGAGGTGGGGATAGTGAAAAGGATAAGAGACACAATAGCGGTAAAAAGAATCTATTAAAAACTCCAGGAAAATTACTTTCTGCATATTTCTTATGCCAATCACCAAGCACCAATTTTATGAGAAGGCAACAATGATATTTCTCATCCATCCAGCAGACTGGTGGTCAGTTCCAAATCCATATTGTTATTAATCCCTCTACATTTACATTTTCAAATTTAGCACCTGGGAAATTGGCCAAATAGTACCTCATAGAGGCTTGGATGTAATTGATTCCAGTTGCTAATGTCGATTATGGACCCCACTTCTTCCATTATTTAGTACTTTGACCGTCAAATGCCAATTATCCAATTTGTACAAAAACTTACAGGAAGGTAATTGATTAGTTTACTGTCATTTCTTATAGTCTTCACCAATTTTCCACAGACAGCCATTTTTCGATCAACACTTTCTTTAATTCAAAATACCTACTTTCAAAATGATGGACCAAATAAGTTACAGGTTTGCCTCCATCCGCTGGTGTGTATGTCATCTCTACTTTTCCAGGACCAGGAACCACAAAATCTGTAGCTCTGTACTACAAAACAAAAAACAGTACCAGTTTTGATCAAACGTTCTTCTACACAGAACCTGTCATAATGTACCATGTCTATTTGGAAACAATTTCTATTGCTATGCCCTGAGGCTGTGGGAAAGAAGATAACTCCTTGAATGGCTTCCTATAGTGAAACTTGAAACTTCAATGCTATTTTGAAAAAGGGCTCAAACTATTTTAATCATTAGCCAAACTTGCAATTTGCTACTCATCTATTCTAACCTAAATGCTATTACATGCATGCTTTATAACAATATAATGCTGTAAACCAGATTGCCTTTTGCTCCCCACTACATGTATTCTCTAATCAAGATTTTAATGGCGTTAAGAAGTCATGCAAGTTAAAGGATAAACATAAAATATTGTTCAAGATACTCACTTGGTCACCATAAGCATGGCGGCCAATAATAATGGGTTTTTTCCATCCAGACACTAATCGGGGGATGTTTTTGCAGATAATGGCTTCCCTGAAGACAGTGCCCCCCAAAATGTTTCGAATGGTTCCATTAGGTGATTTCCACATCTGTTTTAGCTTGAACTCTTCTACACGCTTTTCATCAGGGGTGATTGTGGCACACTTGATTCCTACATTGTACTTCTTTATAGCTTTAGCAGCTTCCACTGTAACCATGTCATCTGTTGCATCACGATTTTCGATGCCCAAATCATAGCTGCAAAGAAAGTCCAGAATAAATGACATTTAACCATAACCACATAGTCACTTCATTTACGAATGGCTCCATCTCCCAGATTTATACCGTACTAAGAAACTGTTTTTAAAGCATCACTGGAAAGGAGGCAAAATCTGGCCACAGAAATCCATAGAGAATCCCAAGATTTAAGCCCAGTGAAGGCAATGTACTAGTAACTCTATCCACACTCCAAAGCTAGTGGCAAAAGAGAATGTCTTCCTTTTCCAAACATTTTAAAACAGCTTTGATAAATCAGTTCCAGAGCAAAGGCTGACATAGGAAGCTGAGAGACAGAAAGAGCTGGAGCTGTTTCTGGGAAAGAAAAGTTGATGTTCGATCTGCTAGGTGAATCAAGTCAACCTGGACTCCTCGTGACTTTATGGGTAATTCATAGTAATTATTGAAAGACAAAATCTTAGTGGTGTCCAATAGCCCTTCAAAGGAACTTTATGGCGTTTGTACTGCAAGTTGGACTGAAAGAGCAATATCTTTTTTAAAAAAATCAGTGCAGTGTTATCTACTGTCTTTATCTCAATACTTCAGACTGATTTGAGAGAACAATGCACAATTACTCAGTAGAGTGAGTATCTTTAATACTCTTACAGCAACTTGTAGCAGGGCAGTGTTTAGAGACAGAAGGGCTTATTGCATTGCTTGCATATTAATAGAGAAGTGGAGTGGAAAAAAGGATAGTTTGGACTCTGAGTCAAAAAGCAAAAGAAATAATCTCTTGTGGGTTATTAACAAGGATAATTTATTCAAATTTCTTAAGATCTAGACTGCCTCTTGGGTAAACTTAAACAATTGCACAGGATCTTAGGTCTCAGTCAGGAGATTAGGTGAACCCTGCTGCTGTGATGTGCATTTTCTCTGACTGAAGTGATTTATTTTATCCTTGGGTGTCATTGCTTGTATGCTGTGGTTTGTATTAACACTTGTACACTGCCCAGAATCACATAAGTGGCCATATAAACCTTTTAAATAACACTTTAATATTGAAGTTTATTAGGGCTACATACCAAGTAATCTGCAGGAATTTTAAAGAAAGGAATACTGGAAAACATCACTAATATATGCACCAAATTCTATATAAACCAATGTATTGCCCTAAATTGTATTGGTTAGAATATTTGCCCTTTTAAGAGAAGGACAAAAAAGAAATGAAAATATATTATCTCGGCTCCACTATGCCATAGAAATCAGATCCATGTAGTATTTTAGTAGCTTCAGCACTTGCAAAACAGCACATCTTGTTAGACAGTGATCGCCTACCTTCCTTTTGCCTTCTGGGAACAAAGTACGAGAGAAGCAGGGAAAAGTTCAAAACGTTCTGGCTTTCATTTATGGCTGACGCAATTAAAAGAACTTGCTGTCCTTTTATCAAGGGGGCTCCTTTAATGGCTCTGATAACTAATATAACAGCCAATTGATTAAATGCCATGTGATGTCACCTCTGCCACTGTATCTTCTGAAGGTTTATGAAATATCTGAACTAAACTAAACTAAACTAAACTAAACCAAAAGAAAGGATGCAGGTTTACAACTCTCCACAGTTGACTTGTATTACCTAGCCTTTTTTGAATTTAGCAGATAATTATATTAGCATGAAAGCTGTTGTCCCCATTGTCAATACCTAACTTTTTTCAAGTCACTGCAGTTTGCTGAGTTTCTTCTAAGTTAATGGGTTACAAACCTTAACAGAGTTTATACACCTCCAGACTGCCTTTAGACTTTATGGGAATAAGAGGAAAAATGGCAACTCTATATGGATAATTTAAATTTAAACCTGTCACAATCAAGGCTGGGATGTAATGAAGGTAATGTAACGGGAACATGACAGAAAAAAAATGCTGTTGCCAGGACCTCCTAACTTATGGGCTGGGGGAAAAAGCTTTTATTAGGTAGCTATTTTCCATAGTGCAGTGATGTACATTTCTCTGCTGGTTATGGCACTTTAAAAACAAGAACAAACAGTGACAATTCAGTTAATTTAGCTAATTTAAAGCCACAAAACAGTCTTGGAAACAGCTGGGCTTCGTAACAGCATCTGAATGAATGCTGGCAATGTGAAAACAGATTCTTATCTTCAGGCCAGTTCATGTACCTGAACCTTCCAGTTTTAAAGTAAAGGTTTGGTTAGGGAATGTCACAATTTGAAGACCAAGGAGGCAGTTTTGAAAATATGTACACAAAATATAAATAGTGTTGTTTCTTCAGACTTTTTCAAGTACCAGAACTAACATCTAACAAAAACACCGATAAGCTGCATTTTCCTCACAGTATAGAAGATATACCTGTGAAGATCCAGGTCCAGGTAGGGAAAGATCAGCTTCTCCTTAATCAGCTCCCATATCACACGGGTCATTTCGTCCCCTTGCATCTCAACCACAGAGCCTCCATTGATTTTTTTAGACATTGTAAGCTAATGGAAAGAAAACACATGGAGTTCTGATTCATCTCCAGCTCAACTTTTTAATTAAGCTCAGAATCTGCTCTTAAAGCAAGTTAATTCATTATATGTGTACATGTTTTGTACTTCTTCCCGTATCCCATTCCACAATATCTACCCTTTTTAGTTTCTTTGAATGAAAGATATGCATAAAATTAGGATATGATAGGATATAAAAGAGCAAAATAATTTTATTCTTCAAAAATTATTGGAGCTATATGGAATGTTGTCACAAGGAATCTGCTTCAATAAGCTATGCAGTGAAAGGCTGTGATCTGAGACTTCCAACTACAGTACAAACAGATCCTATTTGTATAACATCTCTAACAGGATCAATAAGAGTCGGGATAGCATGTTATGGGAAGATCAAAATTAGTCCAGTCAGCTAACTCTGAAAGTTAGTGAATGGACCAGCCCTGAATTTCAGCTGGATGCATCTGAGACAATTCATGTTTCAGAAATGGAATCTACATCAGTTGCATGTAAATTAAGGTTACTCAAATTGCTTCCATTGTGCTAGAGAAAAAACAAAATCATTAAAGCAAAAGTCAGGAATTGAAGTTGAGAAGAAGAGGACATCTCTAATTATGTAAAAAGATACCAAAGAACAAATATGGTTAAAAATTGGAACTTAATGAATGTATAAGAAACAAACATGAACTGCAATAAAACATGAACTGAATGCTGGCAATGAAAAGCATTACATGGTCAACATCTACAAAAATCAAGGTAAAAGTAGATAAAGATAAAATGTAGGAATGGCTTACAACTGTAACATTAAAAAAATAATCCAAAGGCTTGATTTTGGCTGCTCAAGAGTAAACTATTTAAACTAATGCAATCAAAGTCAGAATTTAAAAAAATGTCAAATTAATTCAAAGTCAGATTTTGCACAAAACAAAACAAAACAAAACAACCCAGATCATATACTCAGAGCAAGAAGGTCACTTATAAACAACAAAATACAGTCACCAAAACGTTTCACTGGAACATCTGTAAAAATTATCCTGTGTCAGTAATGAAAAATTGGTGAAACACATAGCTGGAAAGTAATAAAAATGAGGAAGATAAAATATGATGGGATTTCCAAATACAGAGTTATAAAATCTTGACTTACATCACATCAGATGATTGAAAATAAGAAAGTGTGGGTAAATGAGGTGGTAACACCAAGGGGCAGTAGACTAGAAGACAAAGAACTGAAGAAAAACATGAAACATCAAGATCTGAAAATTGAAATTGAATGATTATGGCATAAATCAACCAAGGTAGACCTAGTGATTATTGACACATCACAAAAAATTTTTTGATAACACTTACAAAATGTGTGTATTGACAACATTTCCATCTGTCAATTACAAAAGGCCACACTGGTTGGATTGTCACCAGCGATGGGTTTCTACTGGTTCACCCCAGATCGGGTGAACTGGTAGTGATGGTGGCGGGAGGCTCCATCCACCCGCCCAGAAATCATTGTGGACGCTATGCGCATGTGCAGAAGCGCCCTGTGCACGCTCCCAGTTCCGAACCAGTAGCGAAAGTAAGTGGAACCCACCATTGATTGTCACATATGCTATACCAATACATTACAACATCTTATGCTTTTAGGAGGAACTCCGAGTATGAAGGTCAACACTACCTAAAGAACTGGCAGCTGTGATTTTACATTTTTGTATATATATATATAAGTAATTATATTTGCTCAGGTCCTCAGGAAAGACTTGATAAGTGAATAAAAATGCAAGATCCAATCTAAACATCTGGCTGACCAAGCATAGAGATAATTTCAATGTGTATGCCTCCCAACGTCTAAGCAACTCTGGATTAAATAACTGTTCCTTTATTTACAGACCACTTAGTAGCTGAATTATATTATAGAGAATATCTGGAAGCTTCATCTGGTATAAAATGCTAGAGTACACGTTACACCTCTGCTTCGTGAGCTGCAATGGTTATCAGTTTGCTTCCACAAACATTTCAAAGTGCTGGTTCATGGCATGGGACTGGGTTATTTAAGGTACCACCTCTACCCAATTACACCTTCCCAGCCTATTGAATCTGGTAGAAGTGGTATGTTTCAGATTCCATCTGTGAAGAAGTTCCATTTCACGGGACCCAAGACATCGGCCTTTTCTGCCATGGTACCTGCCCTCTGGAACATCATTCCCTTTAAAATGAAATCTCTACCACCCTTCTGGAACTCCCTTAAAACCTTGTTATGTAAAAAAAGCCTAGGAATTGCAAGGAAATGGTAATTTGATTACCATATTTTTCGGAGTATAAGACACACTTTTTTACCCCCTAAAAGAGGCTGAAAATTTGGGTGCATCTTATACTTCAAATGTAGCTTTTCCGAAGCTTTTTTTCAGCCCTAATGTGATTGTACTTTGCCTGCTCCCTCCCCTCTGACTCTCAGCTGTAGAAGCATTTTTTTCAGCCCTAACAGGTGCTAGTGATCTTCCATACTTTGCCTCCTCCCTCCAACTCTCAGCTAAAGCACTAGAAGTTTTTTTTTCAGCCCTAAAGAGCCGCTAGCGAGTGAAGCAATCTCCCTGCTTTTCTCATTGCTTCTCTCTCCAAAGATGTTGTGCTTTAGAAGCTGTTTTTTATCCCCAAGCAGGGAATAGAAAGTTCTCAAAATCAGCAAACTAATGCGCTGAAGCTGACCAGACTAAGGACGCCTGCCAATGCAGATTTTTTTTCTATTTTCCTCCCCAAAAACTAAAGTGTATCTTATACTCCGGTGCATCTTATACTCCAAAAAATACAGTAGTTAACATTGTTCATATAACCTGTTCCGTCTTAGCTTTTTATATTAATATTAATTTTTGTACTTTGAATATTTTAAAAATCGATTTTATTATTGTTTTGTATGACATTGTCACATTTGTGAGATGGGCAGCCATATAAGTTCAATAAATAAAATAAAAATGCAGAGCTTGTTCCGATTTGACACTACCATACTCTGCATTTTGGAGAAGCCTAAACATTTGCACTCCAGGCACCTGCTTGTATAGCCAGCACATTGTTTTCCTTTCCTTAATAAAGTCTATTTGGATGCTTACTTTCTGAAAATGAGATCCTTCAAAGGAAGATATTCAAGGAAATAAAATGCTCCTACCTGCCCCTTGACCTTAGTCAACAAAAGCATAGCTTTAAAAAGTTCTGTGGCCAATTGATAATCCCCACAGGTATTTGCTTATGAGTGTTGGTTATGAAAGAGCCATGACTTGGCAATTTTACCTTCAGAAGATATCGGTAACACTGTATGCAAGAGTCAATGAAAGAAGCGCATGTTGTAAGCTCCACTCTAAAATTACTTTTTGTAGTATTATACAGTAGCACTACTGTACTGTTTGGGCCAGGCTAAAATCTAATCATATAAGAATAGAACATTCCAAAATCATTGAACTGGCAGAAATACTTATTGTATTGCTGCAAGATATATTTTTTTTAAATGTAAAAATAATTATTTTCCTTATGGAAAGAGATATTTGAAGATGAAATGAATACACTGTTAAATGACACTATTAAATATAAACCAGAGTTTGTTATACAGAGATTATAAATGTGATAAACTGTGACAAAACCTCATGGTGAAGCAAAGTATTCATTGTGGAATAAGCTTTCAAGACCAATTCCTATCTCCATCATATAATGAAACGGCCTCCAGTCCTTAAAAGTTTTGAAGTGGAAATGTAACTCATGTTCATATTAGAGGAACATTATATACGACAGTCTGATTTGTTCCTCATACTAGCAGGATTCTTTTTTCCCACCATGTATGTGTACACATTCAAACTACTAGACTGATGTTTCTCTGTCATGTCTATGTAGGTATCATAATGGTTATCTTTTGAAAGCAGAATGCAATGAAAATTCATTTTAATGTATGCCGATTAGTGTACATTTAAAGTGACAATAAAGTTTTTAATCTATTTGCATATTTTACTAACCCATCATTCGACCATCGCTGGTTGAACTAACTATAACTATTAGGGCCAAGCTGCTTAATCAAGTCCAAATGAACCATAAAGTGGCTTAAATGCAAAATGTAAACCTGATTACAGGTACTCAACTTACAATAGTTCATTTAGTGATCATTCTAAGTTACAACGGCAATGAAAAAAGTGTCTTATGACAATTTTTTACACTTACGACCATTGTAGCATCTGCATAGATGTGATCAAAATTCAGATGCTTGGCAACTGGCTCATATTTATGACAGTTGTACTGTCCCAGGGTTGTGATCACCTCCTGCAACCTTCAGACAAGCAAAGTCAATGAGGAAGCCAGATTCACTTAACAGCTGTGTTACTAACAACTGCAGTAATTCACTTAACTATGGCAAGAAAGGGTGTGAAATGGGGCAAAACTCAACAGCCATCTCACTTATCAACAGAAAATTTGGGCTCAGTTGTGGTCATAAGTCGAAGACTACATATATAGGTTTTCATTTGCCTGTGGAAATAGCATCCATCTGCAAAATAGGTTCTCCTTTCTTATGTCACCCTTAAGATTTAGTGCATGTCTGGGAAAGGGAGTTGAAAAAAAGGGAAAGGTGTTGCAATTAGAAGAGTGCTTGCATAATATTGGATGTTGAAATAACCAGTATTCTGAAATCCATAATTAAACAGGCCTTATTGTAGAAAAGACTAAGATAAAAATTTGTAGGCAAGATTATAGTTCTCAGAGATATTTTACATATCTCATTTGCATTATTATCTTGCTGCAGAAATTGGATGTCAATATATGTCACCTCACAGCAAAATCAGCACAAATGAGCAAGGCTGTAGAGACTTTAATAATTGGCTGCTAAAATGATCTTTTTGTTTCCTGGAATTTTCTACCATTCTTTCCAGAACTACTTCTTTAAATATATTTAATAAAATCAGTGGACTTCAATGAAAGAAACCTTAAGTATGCCATTTTGAATGATATAAAGTGGGATATAAACGTAATAAAATAAATACACTTCAAATTAAAATGCTGCTTTTGTTGGGCAGCACCCAGCCACTATTTTATCTCGATCAACCCAAAATTTGGACCAATTATTTTCAACATTTCCACTTCACATTTTCATGGCCATACTTGTAATGGAATTGTTGGTTCCCCCCAAAAAAGTAACCTAAGGGCAGAATACTATAATGTGATTATGATATAAATCCATTATCTTACACAAAGACTTCCAAACTCATAATCAATTAAGGAATAAACCTAAAATTGATTTTACCATATTGAATTTAACATAACTTCTGAAATCATTTAATTGTGTAAATATTACTATAACTATCCCACAATCCTACACATAAATCAGGATTAGACTAAAAAAAGGACAGATGTATCCATTTGGCCCTCTTATTCTAGGAGCAAGGCAGTTGTTACAACATGCTATAAAGAAAATAAGTCTGCAATCAAACTTAACCAAACCAATATAAGACAAAAGGTGAAAAGCTTTCTCAGCCATTTTGACTTCTACAATTTTGAGGGTGGGGACAAAGAGTCAACAGTGACAAGCAACGGGAAACAAGAAAATTCTAACACAAGTAAGGATTTGTACAGTATATGAAAGAGGCTTTTCATGTCATTAAAAAAATAACTGTCCAAAGCCGCAGTCAGACCAAATAATTGAAGAAAAAACCGCAAAAAGGGTCGTGTAACCTTATAATAGCATTTTAGTTTTTAAGCTATTTGTTGCTTCAGCGGCACAATAACCCTTGCCAGCCTTTAAGGTACTGCACGACTCGTTGCTTTTATACTAACCATTTGGAGCCCAGTAATCCATTCACCCCGAAGAAGTGAAGGCGAAGAAATAGAGGAGACTCACCTTCTTGGACAGATAGGAATCACTGAACGATTTAGAAGGCTTGGAAAAACAGGACTGGAAGATCCCGGGACGAGGAGAGCTTGGGTTGTCACTGCTCGTCTCGCTCTCACTGTCACGGTCGAACTCTACGCCTGGGTAGCTGCTACTGCTGGTGCTAGCGGTAGCGGCGTCGTTTTTACTCAGGGCGTAGACTCTGCAATAGGTTTTTAAAAAAAGAGAGCAGGTTTAAATGAAAGTCTGCTAGGGCCACACCTCCTCCCAGTCTCGATAACGCCCACAATAAGGTCTGATATTTCGTCCCTCCTTTACTCTCCAGTTGCCCAATAGAGAAAACGAGGAAAACCGCTTCGCCAATGCGCTCTTCCCACGCGCCTGTCACGAACCAGCGAAGGAAAATGACTGGAGAAGCTTTTGTGTGTGTGTGTGTGTGTGTGTGTCGGGGGGGGGGGAAAGAGTACAGAACACACAGAATAAAGAAGAGGAGTAGAACAAAGGTGATTTTATCATGTTCCCGCGGGTAGATCGGAGACAAGGACGGGGATGACGCGCTAAAAATGCAACCTAGATATTGCCGCGAACACAAATGCATTTTCCCCTTGCTTTGTCTTGCCACCACTGGCAAGCGTAACCTGTCGCTTGGGCTGAGTCGGATGGGTGCGGGATTGCAAGTTTAGGATTTCGCAGACTGTCTCCCGGCTTCCGAAGGTTTAACAGAACAACAGCTCAGGCTTCAGATCCTTGAAATGGTAGGGTTTGATCCGGCTGTCCAAAGTGGAAGCTTGACTGCCGTTGATCTTTGATCTTGACCCTGATTGGTTGTCAGCAAACCAGAAGCTCCCAAGGACAAGCAGAGAATCCGCTGGGCTTTATTTTGACACTTGGCTGCTTTTCTAGATACAAGAACGCTGAAAGCTTTGCACTCAAATAGCTGGCCTCCTTCCCGCAAAGGTCATTAATTCGTCCCCATGCAAGCCTAAGGGCCAATTTGTATGAGAAAGGGAAGCAAGATAATAATTAAGGGATGTCATGGGATGGAATCACATGGTTCATTTTCCAGAAGTCATATTCGGTTGTCTATATTGAGGCCTCGGGGGAAAAAGCAGACAGGCGCAGTTTCTCAGCCTTGACAGCTTTAAGACTTCTGTAGACATCTTAAAATTGTCAAATACTGAGGCAGACAATGAAAAACATTGACTCCTTGTAGTGTGAAATGGCCATCATATATTATCCCTATAATTCTAAAGTGTTTTTATATAGACTAGAGAACTGAAGGGTGCTGCTGATGTAGCGCCCAAAATTAGTTGGGTTTTGAGTTCAAATTGGACCTGTCTGTTGGACTTTAGCTGTGGGACTTTAGCTTATAAGATTTCACAGACGACAGCTCCCTGCATTCCATTGGTTTGATATTGTACAGCATCGATTTAACGGATAACTATTCTTTAGGAATTTATTGGATCAATTATCACTAAGTAACTAAACCTGAGCTCGGGGTGCGTATTTTAGAAAGGGAAGCCGTATACATTATAATATTTTCTCTGTTGCCTGCCTCAAGTTTCTTCCTTCAAAATACACGCCAGTTGACAGTGACGGGTTCTTATATTCATCGCTACCTGTAATATTGCTCTGATGGGCCACTCGTTTTGCTGCGGGGGAAGAGCGAGCATGTTCGCATTGAGAAGCTGCAAAACTTCAGACACAGCCTCATCCTCAATGAGAACTGGTTCCCGCTTTCTCGTATACACTTCGCGCGTTACCGGTCATTGTAGTGCGGTATACTCGAGCTGAAAGGCATAGAAATCTTTGGTCGATGATTGCAGGGTCGTTGGTTAAGGCCTGTGCGCGGATTTGTTCCTCCATCTCTCCGGCATCAATTGGGTTGCCTGCGGGAGGCCGGAGCAGATGGCGCTGGAATAATAGCTCCTCCTCCGCCGCTTTGCTTTCGCGGGGGAAGAAACAGGAAGTGGATGGTGAGGAGGGAGTGAGTCCAAGCCGGGTCAGCTGCTGCCTTAGCCGGGCGTCTTGACTCCCTTTGACGGCCCCCTCTTTGATGGTGTTGCCTCTTGGAGAGCAGAGCGCAGGAGACCCGTGGCGGGAGGCAGAAAGAGCCTGCTGGAGCCTGGTGAGAGGCGGGCGAACAAAGCGATTGTTTTTCCTTCGCGAGAAGAGGAAGTTGGGGGGGGCGCTTTCACGCAGCCTTGCATTTTAGCTTTATGGATCTTAGCCTGTCTTCGATCCTACGCATGAGGCTGGACCGGAGCCATAATAGCTTTTTGTTTCGTTTTTCTTAATTGTGCTTTGGCTATTTAGCTCGTTTCTGGGCCCTTCCGATTTTTGTCCCGTTTTGTCTACTGCGCTGTGTGTAGCATTTCAGTAAACCAGATTTGGGGATGGGAAAGTTAGCATTCAGGTCCTGCAGGGCGTATCGAGACTCTGGGGAGTGGAGAAAGATGACACGAGCTTATTGCTCCCGGTGAAGGAGCAGCCGTCGTATCTTGTCTCGTGGTTTGTGAGGAAAGGAAGCCTCCAAAAAAGCTTCTGAAATGAAATGAACAATTGCAAAATAGAGAGGATTGTTGCATCTTTAGAAGTTCTGCAGTGGAGAGAACATTTTGCTCGGTTGGAGATTGTTTTATCCTTGTCTGCTGAGTTCCACTTGCTTACATACTTCAATTAGACCGTTTTGAAAGGAGTAAGAAGAATCCTTATCTTTGCCAATTAGGTGAATGAATGCATGCTTTTATTACAGTCACTGATTAAAATGGCAACTAGATAAACTGCTCCTACTTTGAATGGTACACCTTTGGAACAAAGAGTGAGTGATGCACACATTTCCCAATGCATCCAATTTTGGGTTTCTGTTGGGATAGGCTTGTAGAGGCACTTTGATTTAAAACGGGGTGGAACTACAATTGCATAAGGTTAAAGATACTGAGAAAATTTCAGATCATATAATTGATAGCACCCACATTCAGATGAAATGTGTACTAGGAATGAATGTCCCTTTTGAATAGATATCCAGATATATTAAATCCTGTTACCCTGATTTAGAAAGATGGCATGGGAATCCTTCTAGAAATAAAACTCCCTGAAAGCCTTGTTGTGAGCATTGTTTTTAAGAAAAGGAAACTATTTTTATAGCATTAGTTAGATTAGAATAGTTAACTTTCAGCCCTGTTAGTCCTGTGATCTTTGTTTCCCCTTTCCCCTTTGAACACCGTTTATTCAAGTGGGTGAATTAATGCAGAACATTATGATATATTTGGAAATACTTTTGTGTAATGGATTTTATCCAATATGGATTCTTAAGTTTGGGACTTATGCTAAATCTACATTTAAAGCATTCTGTTTTTTGAAAGTTTTTTTTTATCTCTAGGTAAATAAGCAGTTTTAACAATTATTAAATATCAAAAATTATTAAAACACAGAAACTATTATAGTAGATTCTACAGTTATTAAAATCAAATGTTGCCTATCTCACAAGTACATTTTATACTTTTAAGAAAAAAATAAAAAGGAATATTTTCCCCAGAAATTCAAAACCCAATTTAAGGATTAATTATTTCTCTATGGGAATAAAAATATTATTGAGTATACTTCAAACATTTGGATCAGTTTTTTTATTATATGGTTTCTTGAATATCCAACATATATTCTTGTCAATAAACTGCTCAGAATCATATCAAACACAAGATGTACAGCAAATAAATTTAATAATAAATAGGTAAATTGTTGATACATTTTTGAGGTGATCTTAAAATTAATATTTCCTTCCA
>JANHFK010009751.1:398751-409792 GCA_036250565.1 Sibynophis collaris | reverse complement strand
GAGGTAGGAGGTGAACCATCGGAGGACCCTTCCTCCGATACCTAACCCCCCCCAACCGGTGCAGTAGGATACCATGGAAGTCTGCCTTTGTTAAGATTTTTCTCCTCTTCTCCTTTAGGAGAAATATTCTATCCTGCCACT
Organism: Sibynophis collaris; assembly: GCA_036250565.1. NCBI lineage: Eukaryota > Metazoa > Chordata > Lepidosauria > Squamata > Sibynophiidae > Sibynophis > Sibynophis collaris. The sequence goes on along the minus strand of JANHFK010009751.1, from coordinate 409,651 downwards.
TTTAATATTTCCCAAAATATTTCATTCTCTAGGAGGGGCGGCTCTCCATGTCTCCTATCCCATATGCTTTGCCACCCCACAGGGATCTATAATGATCCTCCCCACCTTCGACCAATTGCTCAGTTACCTTTTACTGTAGATCTCCTTCTGGAAGTTCCTCAGATTGCATTGGGGAAGAAAAGCAAACTGCTGTGTCTCTAAGTCACATGGCCCAGTCCCAAAAACAAGCACTCTTTTTGGAGTGGTTTAGGGAGGTTATCTAGCAATGTAATTTAACATGCTAGTTTTGACTTCTAACACCCTATATTCCAACTAAAGTCAGCTTGTCCAAGGTTATCCTCCTGGAAAAATCTGCTAGTGTTCTTTTTACTTCTGAGGAAGGCATGGTTAACCGAAGATATATCTGTAAAAGGGAAGCTGAAGACTATAGGAAAGACCGAGGAACTGGTGTGTAGATTGGCTCCTTGGAATCTCTCTGGATATAAACCAGTTGAATCCAGAGATTAAATTTAGGAAGGAGGACACATTATAACCTTATTCAAGCATATCAGCCCCAACCTCTTCCAGAAAGAAGCACTGACCAGCCACTGGATGCAGTTAATCACACCCTTGTCCCACAGATGAACCAAGAGAGATATGGATGAAGTCCACAAATGACAGTGAACATGCCGGAATGCACTCTTGTCAATTTCCTCAGAATCTGCAGACCAAAGGAATCCCAGATAATATGGCTTGATGTAGTAGCTCAGGGGTGTCAAACTTAAGACCTGGGGGGCAGATTTGGCCCGCAAGGTGCTTGGATCTGGCCTGCAGGGCTGTCCTGGAAACAGTGGAGGACTGGCCCGGAATGCCTCTGCCAGTGAAAACAGAGCTTAGGAGGACCGCACATAGGTCCTCCCTAGCTCCGTTTTCACTGGCAGAGGGGTGCAGGAAGCCCCCGCAGCTGAAAATGGAGCTCAGGAGCCCGTTTTCTCTGGCAGAGTGCTCAGGCCACTACAGGCACCCCTGACACGAGTGACGTTGAGCTGGTTATGCCCCCTCCCCCCAGGTCAACCACAAATTTGGTGCGTACCTCAATGAAATCGAGTTTGACACCCCTGTACTAGCCTCTGCCAAGTTTAATAATTTGAATGATTGAATTGGCAAAATGGTCACAGCAGCCAGGTTGATCAACTGGCTTGTCTCTCCTTCAGAAGGAATTCATCATCTGAAACAAGGCCACCATCTGATAGCGTACCAATGCATTATGAGAGAAGTAGTGATGTCTCATCTCCATTATCAGCACTATAGTCCAAGTATAGAGTAGGTTCACTTTTGGTCCTTTTACCAACTCTCACATGATTATTTGTGCTGCTTCATTTCCTAGAGTTCCTTGATGAATTAGGGAACACTGTGGCTTTGGCAAGTAAAAAGCCATCCAATAGCAATCTCATTGAGACCTTAGCTCACCTCTTATTGCTTGAGGCTGCCTGCCAGCCAAATTCACTGTTAACTTATCACATTCTTGGTGAATATCCAGCCAGCACCATAGAGGAAAAAAAAACACACCATGAAGCATTTGCTTTGGGGGAGGGAAAATAATCAGTATACGGAGACTATGATCCCAGTGATGTCAGAATTGCAGTGGAAGATTATGTGGCAATTTAGGAATTAGGGAAGGACTTTGTGGTCACTTGAACAGTGCTTCTTATTCCTAGAATGAAAGGCAAGAACTTTCTAATCCAATAAATAAAGAGCTTCAGTCTTGTGGACAAGTGGACAAGCTAGATCAGCACTAATAAGCTCATTAAAAGCCTTACTTTGAATGAAGCTTTAGAACCTTGTCTAAAGACTTAATAAAGAATTCCAATCAGAATTTGGCTGGAAAGAATGGAATCACTTATTGCTATGGCTTTAAGCTCCTATTATCCAGATAGCCATTATTGTACATTTTCGTCTGTTGAGCACTGGTATGAGTGTTCTACCTGAAGAAACATGCTGGGGAGTAAATAGTGCATCCTTATCTTTGGCTATTTCTTAATCATCCACATTTTAAGTATGGATATAATCGGTGTGAGTGTGAGAAGACAAAAACTTTCCATTTGATTATTAATGAGATATTTATCTCTATTGAAGTGAGCAGATTTTGCAGAAGAGTTATCTCAAGCCTGATTTCATATTTGGCAGATTAGTATTTAAAATTCAAGGAGGCTGTTTAGTAATAGACCATAAAAATAATATCCTAGGGAAATGTAAAAATTTCTATCCGTCTGTCCATCCGTCCTTTATCTGGTGACTACATTGGCATATCCTTAGCCAAAAAGCATACATACGTTGAGACTTTTTGAGACTATGCTGCAATTTTATTCCCAGACTCTTGGCACAGAAATAAAAATGGTTATAGCAGCTATTCATTTCTACTCTTAAAAATGGACTGAATTGAAATCTGATAGGGATCATTCATGAGAAGAGCTTCCTTCCTTTAGAATAGTATGTTGTACTATGGTTTCTGTTTTGCTCATGGAATCAAAAACTGGCTAGCTGCCCATCTTTTCAATTCAGTGAAAGTTTACATTGGGGGTTGTGACTTCTAATTATAGTAATTCTTTGCAGATATGAAAAGTAAAGATAAACTTCCTCGCAGTTGAATTTGACTCCTGATGACTTTGTGGATATATCCATGTATGGTGGCTTTGTTGATGATGTAGAAGTAGTTTGCTGTTGCCTTCTTTTAGAATCTCTTTTGATTTTCCAGTATAATGTATATTATTACACCATCTAATGTTGAGCCATAATTAACATCTTTGTAGACTATGCTGGAAGTTTATAATAAAACTGATAAATACTACCATCTTTGGTGGCAACATGGTAATGCAATGCATATAAATTTAAGGAAACTAATGCATGTTTTCCATTCATTGTAAGTTTGCTATTATAAATTAGTAGAAGATTAAAGTACATTTTCTGTGCATGAATTACATTTGGAAGTGGCCAGAAAGGTACAGTTTCTTAAAGCAGCTATGCCTTTTTCTGGGATTTTGGTTGTTTTGTACAGCTCCTGCAAAGTCTCAGGAAAAGATGTCTTTGATTTTAGGGCTTGCAGACAGAATCTGGTTTTATGGACATCACATGATCAGAAACACATTTTGCTTTTGAATCTGAAGCACTGCACAGTTCTAATATCAATACCTCTCAAAAAATTCTGTACATATTCCTTTTGGGTTTTTTTTCTCCTTATCTTTTTTTTTTTTACTAATATTTGTTATTAAAAAGTAAAGTTCTGTTCTCTATATAATCCCAAAAATATACTCATATGCATTCAGCCTGATTTAAATCCAGGTTTTGTCTAATGTTTCTGTCTTGCCTAATCTGATTTATTGGTCATTTATTTATTTTACTTGCTGTCTGTTTTGTTTCAAAGTGACTCAGGACAGATTTAATTTAGATTATTACCAAGTGTATTTTTAGAGCTTTTTTTTCAAACTGACAATATCCATTTCCAGATTGCTATTCTAGATTATGTAGGTCTCATACTTTGCTTCAAAGTAAATAATTACGTAGGCCATTATCCATGTTGTTCCATCTATTCATTTTATTCAGTTTGCTTATGATTGGTACATTATTTCTTTGCTCTCTATGCAATACCTGTGCTGGTAAGATGTGCTCCTTTAATAAACATTAAAAAGTTGAACAGTATTTGGGAGTTTATTCTGTGCCATTTAATATTCTTATTTCAATACGGCTTTTTCGTATTATTATAATCAGCACAGTACAAATAAAACATTTGAAAGTACACCAGGATGTAGCATCTGATAATACTGTGGGGGACCTTTCTAGGGGTTGCCAAGTACTTCTAAATTCGACTTTATTACTAGGACTCTGTACCTTCCTCCCTATTGATGTTAACACCATCTACTACAGTATAATTTTATTGTGCCTGTATACTGTATATTGTGCCCTTCTCAGGCAAAAACTAACAATCTAGTTTTTATTACCTTTTCTCTTCCAGTCTCATCAGAAGTTGCTCACTCCTTTTTATACCATGTATGTGTCATTAACCTTCCACATAGGTTTTCATAGTAAATAAGAGGAAGCATGTAATGCTGTGCTTGGATTGGTTTTTTCTCTTTTGATAGGAAGATGGCAAAGATTGCTTGAATTCATTTTTATAATATTGTAGATTCATAAAAGCCAAATATCTCTGGACTTTCCTAGCTGTGACTTCAAGGAGTTTCTAAAATCTAAATGATGATCTGACTTTTATTGAAGTAAATGAGTGAAATAGTAAATGCATTTTCATTTTTCTTAGGATTCATGAAATGGCTACAGATGACAAAACGTTTCCCACACTGGAATCTGTGAATGATTTGCCTTACTCTCCTGGCAGCCCATCTCACCTTACGCACTTCAAACCTTTGACTCCTGATCAGGATGAGCCTCCATTTAAATCTGCATACAGTTCTTTTGTAAATCTTTTTCGCTTCACTAAGGGTACGTGCAAATTATGTTTCATGGTTTCATTTCTTCATTATGAAAGAGGGTTTACAGTCACTTGTGATTCTAAATCAGCCTCCCTCTATTTGGTGATTTCCAGAGCTGTTGAAACACTACTACTGTCTAAGCCCAAGACTTCTGTGTTTCTCTTCCCTGGAAGAAGAAGTTGGAAGTTTTGCCCACTTTCAATTCATGTGGCTTCTTCTGAAGCCTGAAAGTATGCAGAATGAGGTCAACATCACATTAACTGTAATTATATTGAAATTAGCCAACATCAGACTAATGATTTTTTTTGAGATGTAATGCTAAGTAATGTGGTGTTCGACACTGTAGATCAGGGGTATCCAACTTGATTTAATTGAGGGTCGCATAAGGGTTGTTTTGACCCCAGGGGCCCGGGGTGGGTATGACCAGAGTGGGCATGGCCAGCTCAATGTCACTCATGTTGGGGGTTCCTGTATTGGACTGAGCGCTCTGCCAGCAAAAACGGGCTTCTGAGCACCGTTTTCAGCTGCCATGGCCTCCTGCAACCCTCTTCCAGTGAAACCAGAGCTCGTGAGGGTCACCCTCCCAAGGTCTGTTTTCACTGGCAGAGGATTGCAGGAGGCTGTGGCAGCCGAAAATGGTGCCCAGGAGCCCATTTTTACTGGCAGAAGCACTGCGGGCTGGTCCTTCGCTGTTTCTAGGGCAGCCCCGCGGGCCAGATCTAAGCACCTTGTGGGCTAGATTTGGCCCTCGGCCCTTGAGTTTGATACCCTTAGTGTAGATAGTGAAGATAGCAGACTGATCCTGATCTTTTTCTGCTTCCTCCCCCTTTTTATTTTTTTGTTCACCAAATTAATACATGCATAGATCAAGTACTGTATGATACAAACACTTTGTGGTCATGTTTTTTAATTTTTAGGTTCAGGTTTTATTGAAAGTATTGATTTTGAATTCCTTCATGGTTTGTAAATATGAAGAATCTATTCTTTCCACGTGTGTCAAATCACTCCTTGAGGTCAATACCTGACCATCAAATGTAATATGGCAATACATGGCAGAGCTTCTCAGCAGTAAACAAACTGTCAAGTAAACAACTGTAAAAATTCCTAACTCTTCTAAATTATATTGTGACCTTTATGGTATTTTTTGCTTAGTATCCTCTGCCATACATTGAGTTTGAATTATAATTTTTAACTGGCTGAGATATATTTGAGTTTGAAGAAGGAAATGCAACCATCTAGTTTGCCCACTTTCTCACTTAGTACATAGATACAGAACCAATTATGACCCTCCCAGCACCCTTTTACAGTTTCTGAAACTCTTTGAACTAAATGTTTTATTCTTTTCTCTGGAGACAGTTTGTAATACTTGAACAAGCAAAATGAATGGTTTAAACTTGAAGAGGTTTAATGCACCATTTTATGCCCTTTGGAACTGTTAAAAACAACCTCAAAATCAGATGCATTTTTCCCATGGAGGGGCTTATAAGCAATATGTGCACCTTAAATTCTTGTAAGTCTTAAGGTATCTACTTTATTTCTTAATTGCCATGAAATCAACTGGAGAGTAAATTTGGCCTTGGCTGCAGGATAAAAAATATAGACCACTATATAAAAGGTTGAAGGCAACCAGTTGTATTGAAAACTTAAAGAGAACTTGTTATCTTTCAGACTAGTAGAAAAATACAGCTTTTTCACAGTCTAATAATTTGCCCTTTCTAGATGATGGACGACTTGCACCCTCTGTTGAGAGAGCAGAGATTGGGCAGGGGGATCATCAGCAGACACTGAATGCAAATTGGTCAAGCCCAGAACATTCCTCAAGATCGCAGTCATTGCGGTCATCCCCCGTAGCTTACAAAAAAACACAACCTGCTGGGGAGCTACAGCGACGATCTTCTACATCATTAGGTAAGAGATCTGAGCTTGAAAAGGAGTCTCTTTTGTAAACTTTTATCCGCCTCCAACATTTTTCAAACATTCACTCTAGATGTACTTTTAAGGAGGCCTGTAATTCAGCACTTGAAAAATATCTATTTTTAAATTCTATAGAATAGAGAATTGTTAGTTGAGAAAAATCTTAACACACAGGGAAGCTTATATAGATATCTGTCAGGTGCAAAAGACCAGTTATGAAAGACCACAGGTGAAGTTCCAATTAAGCCTCAGTCGCCCACCTGCTCAGGGCATGCCGGGCTGCAGTGGGGGGTTTTCCACCCTTCGCCCTGTGACGCATGAAAAATGGGGGCAGTGGGAGTGACCCGCTTAACCCTATTCTGGAGCAGTTGGAAAGGTCCCAGGTGGTGGCGGTGGCAGCAGCGGTGTTGTCATTGTTATTCCGAGGCAGGGCTGTTTGGCCCAACTGATTCTTGCTGTGTCTGTATGCAGTGGGCTTTCTGGTGAGCTGGCGAGGCTGCGCGGTTACCGCAGTGACTTGTAAAGCTTGGGTTGAGCCTGTGGGCCGCCAGGTCCAGAGCCGGCAGCAGCTTCTTCCTGTCACTCAGCCCTTGCCTTAGGGTGACTTATTCTGCATTCAGCCCCGGAGCTTTCCACTCTGCATATGCTCAGAGGCAGTCTACAGTCCTCTGGACCCAAGTCTTGCCGTTGGAAGAAAAGCAAATTTCCAAAAGGAGCAGATTGATTGGGGTTGAGGGAGTAGCGGCTGCAAGGATGGGTCTTGCCCCCAGCAACAGTGGTTCTCGTGGCTCCGCTTCCCCAGTAGTACCAGGAGCAGTGGACCGGGGCTTCAATCCTTCCCCCCGGAGACCTGGGGCTGTGGCAGAAGCCTGCTCGGGCTGGGAAACAGGGAAGCCCCGGCCCACCCATCCCTAGGGGTGCTGCCACCCCCTCGCCCCCGATTGTGTGAATATTCATTTTTTTAGAATGCATAAATATATATGTTGGTTGGTTGTCCAATCTCTTCTTAACAGCTTCCAGTGATGAAGCACCCATAATTTCTGAAGATAAGCCGTTCCACTGGTTAATTGTTCTCACTGTTACAAAAGTTTTCCTTAGTTCTAGGTTACCTCTCTCCATGATTAGTTTCTATCCAATTCTGTTAATTTTGTTAGTGCATGATTTTTATAATGTGACAAAATTAGAATTGATTTCTGGAGAATAATATATGTGCAGGAACAAATAAAGACAGTGCCATTCTCATTTAGGTCAATGCTCTTGACTATCTCTTACTGTATAATAGAAGCTGGATAGAAATGTTGCCAATAAAATCTAAGATAGTTAATTAAATGTTTTGTAACTGTGATTGATTTCTAAGATGCATGGTGTATGGTTTCTGACACTGTTTCGATTATAAATAAAAGATTCTTTATGTACAACATCCATTGGCAATTAGGGAAAAATAGCAATGATTTAAGGAGATTCAAATAATTCCCATGTTAAAAGTGCAAACAATTCCTTGGAACTGGACAACTTCATTTTGAATAAGAGATCGCTAATTTACATTATATCTCACAGTTGCATTTAAGGCAAATGATTGTTGCTCACAGTAACTGGTTTGAGATGGGTGGCTATCCAAATGGATGGATGGATGAATAAAAATAAGCATTTAACTTGATTAAACGTAAACTTAAAAAAAATGTTGAAAGCATACTTAAAAGCTCATAGCTTCTCCTGTCTGAAAATGTAAATCACCTTAGCTTTCAAGGTCTTATCCAAATAAGAATGTACTTTCCTTGCTAATGGAAGCAAGACTACCCAGCCTCCTCCTTTGGCAAGAGGGAAGCTCCTTTTTTGCTTCAATCAGATATGTATTCCCTGGTGCATGATGATGACAATTCGTATACCATATAGATTTTAAACAGCATGAGGAATAAGACACTCCATAAGAAATTTGACATGGAACAGAATAGCAATCCTTAAAGTCAAAGTCTTCTGGAATGCTCTTCAGCTCATTTGAAAGCCTGAAGAATATCAACAAGGCTGTGCATGTCTCCTGCTTCTTTCATCCAACAAGATGGCTAAAACAGTACCCCAAATCTAACCTTAAAGCTGTGATGAAATACATTTTGAAAATGAAGTTTAGCCAACTTTTCTGGCGTTTGAAGGCAACTACACTGGAATCTCCTCCTGAAAGAAGTTAAGAAGTCAAGGTTCACTTTCTTAGGAACAGATTATTTCTTCTTTCAAGATCGTAGTTCTAGTTCCTCTCTAATGGGAATTACTCCTGCGGTTGGCCATCCTCCCTTATTAGCATTAACAAGCTAAGCAAGGTAATGGTCACTTAAACATATGATTGTTGAATTTGTCCAAGGACTTTGTATTCTTTGGACTTTTTGGAATTCATCTAATATGCTCGGACAACATATTGTTGTGCTTTGAGACAAATTAAAAGCTGGTTTGGGGCACACAGGTCATCTTTTGATGGATTTTAATTGCTGCTGTGCAAAACCTGGCAGCATTGTGTATTGTACCAGGATTAGTATCTGTAACCATCAAGGAAGTTCAAAGTTATATGGGTAATTCTATGGTATTGGTGAGATGAATTCCAGTATGAATATCTCTATAGTACAGGCACTGGAGGAGCACATGCTCAGGTGCATTGTCTCTCTAGATAGGGAATTTTCCTGTAGTGCTCTACAAGGGTGTGACGAGAGAAGGGTGTGACATTGTTTTTATCATTTCAGCTACCTTACCAAGGTCCATGAAGCTCAAGTTTTTATCCAAGATATTGTACAACTTTCAAAATAATCACATTAGCAGTTACGTTTTCCATTTAGGATTATTATGACCATTAATTGCCTGAAGAGTTTCTTCTATTCTTACGATGGTTGAACTTGCCTTTGGCAAATTTCAGTCCCTGTGCTACAGAGATAAGTCTGCAGTGATAAGCTGAGTTCATACAATGTAATAAGTCTTTGCTTTATAATTTGCTGAACACATGAAACACAATATGTGTGGCTTAATTCAAACATATTGCAAAGGCATACTTCATTTACAAATTACAGTGGTACAGATGACTCATAGTACTAATCCAAATCATACAATTTTTGCTTTATCCATCCCAGTAGATTTGGCAGAGAGGGTGTACTACAAGTCTCTTCAGTGAAATATTGTTGCTTGGCAGGGTCTCGGAATCATTCCTTCTCTGTCATGGCACTTGTATATGGAACAGTCTTTCCCCCCTCAAAAGATACAGATGGTACTGACTCTTTTAGCCTTATGGAAAGCAGAAAATATTTCCCCCAAGCACTGGGATCAGGATGTTGGGGGAATTGGCATAGTATGTTTGATTGATAGAAGTTTTACTAGGGCCTCAATATTGTTGTTGTTTTTTTGTCAGATGGTTTTGTTCACCTATCAAAATTCCCATTTCTCTATACTGGTGGCTCTATAGGTTTATTAAATAAATAAAATGTGGTTCTGAAAGCTTTTGATTAATGTGCATGCTCCTGTTGCTATTTGATAAATGTTTCTAGCAAGAATAAAGAGTATATGTACTGTTTTAATATTAAAGCTTTTGTTCAGGGGACTCTCTAGGACATGCTCTATCATGTAGAGCCTGATTTAGCAGATTTGTAAGAGATTTCATAAGCCCCCTGTCTGGACTTTGTGCTCTACATTTTGGGCAAAAGCCAGTTTCCTACTTTGTCAGTTCATGGTGAAAAATGATTGTATATGTACAGTATGGTGATCTGCAAACATACACTCTTTTTTTGCTTCCAGATTCCTCTGTATTAGAGATCTGAGCATACAATGTGATTGCAGGGTCAGCATTAACTGGATTACTAGCCCTATACAAACATTGTACTATGTAAAAGGAAAGATAGTATGAGGCGCTACAGTTAGTTGATCTTTCTTTATTCAGAGTAAAAAACACTGAAAAATACTTCTTCACATCTCAGCACATGGGCAGATATACCTAACACCTCTCAGTAAATGAGAGCAGTTTTGATTTCTGGATTGTACCGGGGTCCCTCCACAACTGCAGCACAATCCTAGCAAAAAACATACAGTATGGAATTGCCAACAACTTAAGTATGTTCCTACACAAGCTCCAAACCATTTTTAAAAATTTGAATCTAAAGTATTGCACAGTCTTAAGACCCAGAGATGGCTGCTTTAGTGACATCCCAGTTTGTCTACTGTATAATTTTAATTGCAGGAAAGTCCTTTATTTTTCCAAATTTTTAGATATAGTCTTAATCCTATAGTGCTGTTGATGGTGTTTTAGCTTATTACAATATTTGTATACATTATTTGTATAATGTTTGTATTATTTTCATTAACTAGTCGTTTGATCTTTTAATAAAACTCTGGAAAGTGACGTTCATAATAAAACAAGCACCTGTTATAGCACCCGTTGAGTAGGTATCGGTAGTAGTTCTTCAAGGTACAATGTAGTTGTTCCATAGATAATAATAATAATAATAATAATAATAATAATAATAATAATAATAATAATAATAATAATAATAATAATAATA
>JANHFK010009751.1:376202-387271 GCA_036250565.1 Sibynophis collaris | reverse complement strand
AATATTTACAAACACATGCGTGGTTAAATATCTTATCCTACAGCTATGAACACAAGGAGAGCAATGATACACACAACGAGAGAGAGATACACCCTCTAATGGCTTCCCTTATATAGGCAGCTTCTGACCCAGTTTCTTAAAGTGACAGTAATTCTGTTGCCTCATTCTATTGCATCAGCTTCTGTCTGATTCAGCTTACAGCTTCCCATCAGTTTACATCTGTTAAGTAACTATTTACACCCTGACACTTCTGAGGCATTTTATGTTACAAGCATGTTACTTGTATGTTATGTTACTGACACCAGAAATAACAGCTTAAAATTCAGTAACAGTATAACAGAGTTGGAAGGGACTTGGAGATCTTCTAGTCCAACCCCCTCCTCAAGCAGGAAACCCCACAGCATTTCAAACAAATGGTTGTCCAGTCTCTTCTTAAAAACCTGCAGTGTTGGAACATCCACCTGATGTGGAGGGAAGCCATTCCACTGATTGATCCTTTTAACTGCCATGAAATTTCTCCTTAGTTCTTGGTTGCTTTTCTCCTTGATTAGGGAGAATCAAGGAGATTCTCTTTTAAGTGGGCATCTTTGCTTCTGCAGAGTGAAGAGAACATCTCTGGAATGACAAGTTTCCGCGAGGTCCTTGAGAAGATGTTGGTGATCGTAGTTTTACCTGTGAGAAATAGCCTGAGGCGTGAAAATGAGCTGTTTTCTGCACATCTGGTTTCTAACACCTGTGGATTGCTTGCGAGTATTGTGAGTGAGCTCACAGCTTCTGCGCTGGGGTCTGAGGTAATAACACTCACCAACTCTACCCTAACTTTTCCTTCACTTTTATTCATTTATTTGTGAAATTTATGTGCCGCTTATCTCACTGTGGGGCTAATGTAGGCTTACAACAATAAAAACAGAAGAATGAAAAGAAGTGTAAACATGAGAGTAGTGAAGTAATGGAACCATGGAATAAACAATGAATTATTTTCTCTTTGGTTACATTAAAAGGAAATAAATTCCATGCTCTTTCCCTCTGTTGTTCATGAAATTTATTGAGAGGAATGGCTACAAACACACTTGTAAGCTTAATTTCCTGCATACTCTTTTTCCTCATGGTCTGCTAAGAGGATTTATATTCCCACATTCAATCCAGATAACTTTTTCTGATGATGATTTTACTATGGTTTATTTTATTCCAGAAATAAAAGGCTTCAGCTTTGGCTGCATTGTGCCAGGATATTATAAACTGAGGGATTATCAGTTTCTTAAGGATATTTTCGCAGAGAAGTTTAATCAGGCGTTTCACAGACGAACAGCCTGGAAAAATGCATGCCTGTGCAACTTCCTTCATTGTCATGTCAGAAGCCTAACCTTACCTCGAATCCTTTGCAGTCAAATCTCGTTTTAATTTTGACTTTCTTCTCTCCAGGCCGATGGACTCGGCTCCCTGCATTCTGTCAAGTCCAGCCCAAATCGATTTACAAAAACCAGTCAGGGCAGGAGCTGGAACACTGGAAACGGATCCCCGGATGCCATCTGTTTCTCCGTGGACAAACCGGGAGTCATCGTGGTCGGGTTCTCGGTTTACGGAGGAGGAGGGATCCACGAATATGAACTAGAAGTCCTGGTGGACGATGTACGTATGAACCACACAGAGAGAAACAATCCAGCCTTTTTCTATGAAAACCTCATTCGGTACCAGCTTGAGGTCGCTTTTGCTCTTCAAACACCTACACCCAGTCATTCCTTCATTCTTTCTCTGGAATAACCATTTGTACGTTTCCATATAAGCGGACACGTGCACTCTGCACTTCTTAGTGTGCAGAGGTATGCTAGTTTAATATGTTTATATTCTGAAGTTATGGGATACATTTGTTGAGTAACACAAGTAGACTTGATAAATGTCTATGGAGATTCTCAGTCATCCAGGTCATGGTTGTCCTGAAGGTGCTTTTTTCAAGAGGCAACTGGACTTTCTGGTTTTTCTTTGAAGGCGTTTTGCTTCTTGTCTAAGAAGCTTCATCGGAGCTGACTGGATGGTGGGGAATGGAAGGGTTTCAACAGTTCCAAGAAGGCTCCACATCCATTTGCACCACTCAGGTGACCCTGATGACACAGATAAATCTCCAGGTAACCTTAATGACTCACTAAAAGAATGCAAATGTCCAGCTGTCTGCAAGGAGTACAAATTCTTCCATTACCCACCATCCAGTCAGAGCTGAAGAAGCTTCTTGGATGAGAAGCAAAACATCTTCAAAGGAAAACCAGAAAGTCCAGTTACCTCTTGAAAAAGCACCTTTTTGACAACCATGACCTAGATGGCTGAGAATCTCCGTAGACATAAATTAACTCTACTCCCACATAACAATGCTGCCACTAAGAGGGATCTGCCACCACTTTGAAAGACTTGCTACCAAGCACCTCCAGGCCTCATCAATGCCACCTGCTCCATTGTTGCTGCTGCTCTGCCAGCTGTTGAACAGCTGATTGGTGTGCCAGCTATTCCTTTGTGGCTTACCATTAGTTTTAATTTATCAATGCAGCCTTTCCCTCTATGGGTTGTGCAGATCTAGTTTAAATTTTCTGTCATATACAGGAGGCAGGCTGATGGTAGATTTATTTGCTCAGTAAACATTTTTACCAGACTGTATTTAACGACTGCCTACAGTTGTAAAGAAGTAATTCAAAACTTTGTATCTATTTCTTGTCTGTCTTTTGAAATAAATAAAATAAAATTGCTTCAGTAGTAGGGGAAAAATTATAAAGCTTTTTTAACTACATGCACATTTGGAGAAAAATAAGGATAAATCCACATTTCCAGTTTATACCAGGATTATTCCTTATCATAAACATTGCTTAATGTTTGTTCCTAGAAATTCCTTCTGTTCTGTCTACAATAATGCTTGCTTCAGACTTGGATTTGTAGAATTCATCTGTGATGAGGTCAAAATTGGCCTTTGAGATGCAACAGATTAATGTCATTTTTGTTTGGTTAGCTGGAAAATTGCTCAATTAGTGCGTATGTATCTGTCCTCTGTCGCAAGGTATACTAACCTTGAAGCAAAAATTGAGTTTCAGCATAATTACCTTGGCTTGATCCCAATACTTCCAAAGCTGTTATCTGAATTGTGTTACAAATAAATATAATACCTTTTCTGTAATATTGTGACCAATAATTAGTAGAGCTATAATATGTGACTGAGTGGGAAGTGAGTTACTGACTTTCATTAAATATCTTTATGTCCGTGAGAGAGGACAGCAAGTTAAACAGAGCATGTCATGGGAAGAAGTGGAAAAACTAGGAACTCTTTAACGAATGTTAACATCACATATGGATGAGTCTGAAAGCATGTATACTGCAAAAACTGAAATTCCTTGGGCTGTTCATTGGGTGGTTGGTAACATTGTCATTTTCAGAGCTAGAATATCTACACATTTGTGATCATTTGAATTTCCTGTGGGATTTATTAGCATGGCAATAGATTTTCTCCCCCTTTAGAATAGCAGGGAAGAACTTTTAAGAGCAAGAGAGTTTTGAGAAGAACAAAAGTTTGACAAGTTATAATTCCCTATGCCAAAAATAAATTTCCTATTTTGTGGATCAGAAGGCTGTTACCCCTTATGCAACATTGGTTCCTAACTTTATTTGCATGTAGAGAAAAACAACTATTGATTTATTTTTTTGTTTCTTGTTTTACTTGTGAGTTCTGATTTTGTCAGCAAAATGTTGTTACTTAAAATATATTTGAAAAAAAATACACTTACTCATTTTACTCATTTTTTAAATTTCCTCTGCAAATGTCCTATTAATCTGATTGTGTTAATCTTGTATCTCCATTCTGTATCATTCATGTTCTAGTATTTCTTCCTTCATTAATTTTATAGAGCACAGAATTTTCTGAAACTCCTTCTCCAGACAGCGATTCTGTCAACTCCGTAGAGGGCCATTCTGAGCCATCATGGTTCAAAGACATCAAGTTTGATGACAGTGACACAGAGCAAATTGCAGAAGAAGGAGATGACAACCTGACTAGTGAGTCTCTGTGTCTGTCATTTGAGGATTCCATTTTAGCTGCTAGTCCCATTGCCGCTGCTTTCTGCCTGCTCTACTGTAGAAACAAATGCTTTCCCCCCCCTAATCCTTTTATGCCAGTTGCCTCCAACTCATGTGTCTAATTCTTAGTATTACAACTCCCATTAGGAAAAATGGGATTTGTAATCCAATTGATCTTGAGGATACCAGACTGAGAAGATTGCTTAAACAAATGCAGCATTTTCTGTGCAGTCAGCTAGACTGTTTTAATTTTGTTTTCAGGCTTTAAATATGCATAAGGTGTTTGCAGTGTATCTCTGTAGCACAATGGTCTGATAAAGTAAATGGTTCTCAAAGACCATCAGAATTTTAGAAAAGCCATGAAATACAAGTGGATGAAAGTACTGTCTTTCTTGCTTTCTCCAGCAGTCAATTTCTTGTAATTAAGATAATGTCTCTCCTCTCCTTGATATCCTCCTGAAACCTGTTATTTGCACCCACCCTCTCCTCCCTGTATTTTTCTTCTCCTCACTGAAATCCAAAAGATTCTGCCAGCCCTAGCAAGCGTACCTCAGTCAGCAGCTTCCAGTCTGCCATGGACAGCGACTCAGCTGCTTCCATCAGCCTGAATGTGGAGCTGGACAACGTGAACTTCCATATCAAGAAGCACTCCAAATACCCACATGTGCCCCCTCATCCTGCTGACCAGAAAGGTAGGAGGTAGCTGCCACTTGGAGTCGCCCATAAGAGAAAGCAAGGCTGATGCCTCAGTTCAGATATGCCCCAAATAATCCTGTAATCTTTTCACAGTTAGGAAACTCCTAACTGTTTTTCATTTTGTTGCCTATACTATCAGTGAGTTCTTGCAAATACTCCTCTGACAGATGCCTTTTCTCCATGGAGCGTAAGAGTTTTGATGAACATCTACTGTGAAGACAGCAGATATAAACACAGATCTTCCTAGATATAGCTATGCCGGTCCTATTTTGGGTAGAGTACTGAGATAGAAAACACTAAATTTGGATTGTCTCATAAAATTATAGTCTTAAATTGAGTATTTTAGAGAGTTTGTTCAGACCAGTGCAGGAACCTGAATTTTCTTTTCTTCTTTCTGTCTCAGACAAAAGGCTTTTGCGTATTTGATCTCTATTTTCTTAAAAGAACAGAGAAGTTATTGTCATATGTATTGTCCAGCTATTGAGTAGCTTAATTCAGACCTCTTGCATGTTGCAAGCATAAAGCATTTTAAACTCTGATTTTCTTTTACTTATCAGAATGAAGGCAGTGAAGGATCTCCCCTTTAAGTTCTTAATAGTAATATTTATTTATTAAATAAATATTTAATATTTATTTAAATGTTAAATAAATAAAATATTTATTAAATTTATCCAGAAGATAGGTTCAAGATCCAGATGGATCTCAAGAAACTTGAGCCCTGGGTCCTATCTAATAAAACGAAATTCAATGTAGGCAAGAAAAATCAAATGTACAGATACAAATTAGGTGAAATTTGCTCAATAGTAGTAACTGTGAGAGGGATCTTGGAGCCTTATGGACAATCACTTAAATATGACCAGCAGTGTGTGGCAGCAGCCAAAAAAAGCCAACACAATTCTAGGTTGCATTAACAGAGATAAAATCAAGATCACTTGAAGTATTAGTACTGCTTTATAAAGCCTTAGTAAGACCATACTTAGAATACTGCATCCAGTTTTGTTCACCATATTATAAAAAAGATGTAGAGGCTCTGAAAAGAGTGCAGAAAAAAGCAATAAAGATCATTGGGGGCTGGAGGCTAAAACACATGAAGAATGGTTGCAGGAATTATGTATGTCTAGTCTAGTGAAAAGAAGGACTTAGAAGGGACATGATAGCAGTGTTCCAATATCTAAGAAGATGCGGTCAACCTATTCTCCAAAGCACCCGAAGGCAGGACAAGAAGCAAATGGATGGAAAGGAGAAAAGCAACCTAGAACTAAGAAATTTCCTGACAGTGACAACAGTTAACCAGTGGAACAGCTTGCCTTCACAAGTAGTGGGCACTCCATCACTGGAGGTTTTTAAGAAGAGACTGGATAGCCACATGTCTGGAATGGTAATAGGATCTCCTGCTTGTTCAGGGGGTTGGACTAGAAGACCTCCAAGGTCCCTTCCAACTCTGTTATTCAGTTAAATTTATATGGTGCTCAACTCACTGCTGGAGGGACTCTGGGAGAGTTACAAAATGATAAAAAAAAATCCAGATAAGGATAAGCTTTTTGTCTGATCTTTTCTTTTGACAACTTTGCTTTACAAAAATCATTAGAGGATTCTGTTCTTCTAAAGAAAATAAAATAAAAAAGGTAAATTTTCCTGTGACCATGCTAATGACAAAAAACTAACAAATAACCTTAGATATTGTAATTCAGTATTTGATTCTGCTGCTTCGTGCATGGAATAACACTGTTCACTAAAATTAATACTAATAATATCTGTTCCTGTGAATGATTTTCATTTTTCTAATATTATTGCATGATACTAATATACCAAATGCTTTTGAAAATATTTCTTGATTTTCATTGGAAGGGAAAGGAATTTTGCTTCTAAGCAGAAAAATCTTGGCATCTCAGTGGGACATGTTACAGAAATGTAACTCATTCATTTATGATACCAACCAATCTCTGCCTGGCACTTTGTCCAAGCCCTTGAATTTTATACAGATTAGGACATTAAAATGATGTTTCTATCACTGTGACTCCAAGTATTTATTATTTTATTTATTTTGTTTATATCCCACCTTTATTATTTTTACAAACATCTCAAGGCAGCGAACATATCCAACACACTTTCTTCCTCCTATTTTTCCCACAGCAAGAAACCTGTGAGGTGAATTGGGCTGAGAGAGAATGACTGGCCTAAGATCACCCAGTTGGTTTTCATATGCTTGGATCTGAAAGTTGCTTTAAATCATTGTTTCATCACAACACAGTATTAAGTTTAGTCTATAATGTTGTTTCATTACTCAATGAGTAGGTGTCAGCCATCTTTCCTAAAAAATAATAGGTATTCCAAAAAAAATCATGGAAGGCATATCTGAAGATTTAGCTGCTATTGATTACCACTTTCTATTTTAGTAAAAACTACAAATATTTTGAAAGATATTTATTTTGATCCAGCAATTAATTTTTTGAAGCAATGAATAATTCCTGATGTGAGATATGCAAATTTGAGGGGGGGAAATAGGAAGAGCGTATAAGAAATAAAAGTTCCCTTAACTTTATATTTCAAAGGAAGTCTATGAAATCTATATAGCAATGATAATAATATGGAGGCAGTTGAATGATCCTGGCTGTGAAGAGTGATGAGCTGCTACAGCATGACATCTCTTAAATATCCAGCCATTTGTAGCTGCTTCCTTAGTAAATAAATTTCTTTTAAACTAATATAGGGCTCTTCCTCCCCCACACTTGTTAGTTGCTGGGCAGAAAGTTGTGATATTCATTAAGCAGTAAATCAAATGAATGAATATTTGGAAATAAACCCAGTCACCCAGAAATAAAGCAAAACCAAGTGGTATGGCAGAGAGTACGTTGGGAGGATAAAAGGAGAGTGGCATCAATTCCATGCGCTAATAACTCTTGCAATTAGCTGTTGTACAACATAGCAGCCATTTTGTTACTAGGCAAGCTGCCATAGCAGTTATGTTTGAGAGCATCTGTGACATAACTCAGCACTTCAAATGTATTTATAACCGAAAAAGATTGCCTATCTCTCCTGAAAACAATGTAATGTAAAGGCTCGTTCTCTTAAGGGAAGATTTTTGGCAGAATATTTATGTGAGTAATTTGGGATTGTGATATATTGACTGGTTCAGACCTCTAACTAAAATATTGCTTTTTAAACCATGCTTTGTAGAATATTCCATAGCCACCTGGGTTTACATAGCATGGTTCAAAAGCTACAATAACTACAAACAGGCATGATTATATTTTAAATTCTTTGGCAATCAGTTCATTGTCTCATAAATTATGTTGTGGACCACACATCTAGTTCTAGGCGGCTTGGCAAATCAACACTTCTTCCCTAAAATTTTTTCAAAATGTAGTTTGCATAGGCTGTGTGTCAAACTTCACCCTAAGTATTCAGGATAACTCAATATAGTGTAAAGGGAATTGTGTTTGAATTGTGTTGCTACTGCCTTTACTTCTAGAATCTTAATAATGGTGTTGGGGACAGTTTGCTATGGCTCACTAGTAATGTATATACTGTCTCATAAACTCTCTTAAGTGTACTTCAGCAAAATCCCATTCCAGAGGAGGAGCAGAAGACCACAAATCGCCCCCCCCCCCAAATAGAGTGAGACGAGAGCTTAAAATAGGACTTAAGGTGTCTATTTGTAGCAGTGTGTCCTATTTTATACTGGATGCATGCATATGTGGTGTGCAAAAGTAACATCAGGCCCACACGGATCTTTGTAATAGTGAACAAGTAAGAAGAACTAAATGACAGGCTGAAGCAATGAAGAGGGGGTAATGAGTTCTCCCTTAAAGCTGTCTTCTCTGTTCTTTGAGATATCAGTGTAGCAACTTGTGTAGGAAAGACATTATTTCTTTTAATCATGCTTCTGGCAGTATTAGTCCTATTAGAAAGAGCTTGTGGGGACAAGGCAAGAATACAAATTTACTGTCCCAGTTCTCTCATGGGATAAATTATCTGTAGAATGTCAAGTCCAAAGGTCGTGTGCTTTACCCCCCAGCCATTAACTGAGGACAAAGTTGAGTAACTGAGTTGTTGTCAGAGGAAGTAGGGAAGGGGTACGAGGAATGTTTAACACATGTCTTGTCTTAGATGTGGCAACCAAGAATCCACTTAAAAAAAGATAAGACCACTCCTTGTCTTGTTTAAATACTTGCCATATAAGAAGTTAATTAAGCCCTACTGGAGAAGATTTTTATTCAGCATCTTTTTCATATCATACTGGTTCCATTGGACGATAATTTAGTATTTATACTGACACAATGAAGGAGAAAAGAATGAGACAGGTTCTCTCAGGACAGGCCTTCAGTGACTAAATACATGACTCATGTTTCTTATTAACTTTCTGGAATGAATGGGTGTATATGTCATATAATAGCATACAAGCATAACCTGTCTTTTCTCCTCCCATCTCTCTATTTTCTATCTTCATTCAGAGTATATGATTGCTGACAATGGAGGACAACAAATGATCTCAATAAGTGATGCTTTCATCAAAGGTAAGTTGAATGTGAAAGGGATGCCCCCCACCACAGTAAATGGGATCATATAACATTGGGTGAATATCAAATTATTCTCCCTCCAAATGTTGTGAATGCATTCAATTGGAGTAAAGACAGACTTAACTGTGGAAGTCTTTCAGTACTTAAATAAAAGCTCTGCCTTTCCTTCTGGCTTAGCATTTGTCTTTTAATTTAACTAGTTTTCTTTTAAGCTTAAAGCTATAAAGTTCAGTTTTAACTAATGTTTTCACACATTAAGTACATTTATTTTGCTTAAATAATTCAGCAAACTTTAAAGCTATTTCTAGGTTTCATCACATGCTAGTTGAACAAATAAAAAAGTAGTATATTAGCTTATAAGAATTTTTTCCATATGAATTAAATGTAGTATATTTGATGTATAGAATATGAAAATAGCAAAAATATCTTAAAAGCAGAAAATACTGATCTGCCTCAAGTCTTTACAATCATAATAGGGTTTTTTAAGTTTTAAAAAGAAGCTTTTAAAAAAGAAAAGTATTGGAAAAGTTTTGAGATTTAGTCTTTTATTTTGTTTTCTTATATATAAAACAGAAAGAAAGAAAAGCACATAAAACCTATACAAGATATCATTCAGTCTAATTTAAGTAAAAAAAAATTAAATATTGACCTCATAATATTCATATGTCTTTCAATAAATGAGTTCATAATGAAAATTGAAATGAATTGAAATAAAACTTGAGTTTCTATTTATTTATTTATTTCTAAGATTGTAGAACCAGAATAACTCCTATCTTTTCAGTCTGAAAGAATTATATTAGATAGTTTAAATTTTTCTTGTTAAAATTTAGATGCTTTTAAAAGTTGATTTTAAAGTTTACTTTTTATATTTCTGAAAACTTATTTTGATTTCACATTTCTAGAGTTGCTTTTGCAATAGCTCATGGCTATTAATGCCTCACGACTTTAAAAAAAAGACGAGTTATCACAAAATATAATAAAATATAGTAAAAAAATAAAAAATAATAAAAAATAATAAAGATGGAGCCAAGGACCTACGATAATATCAAATAGGTCATAGTAACTTTCCATGAGGAGAAGCGATACATTCAGTGCAGTCTTTTCCCATATCTGGGACTTGTGGGAGATAAGTCTTCTTTAGTCTTTGACTGCAGAATACAGCAATTTTTCCAATAATGCTCCCCCATAACTTTGCTTTGGCTGCAGGATGTAGATCTGTGCAAAACTATATAAGTTTTGATTTTATTAGGGTATTGGTCGGAACCCTGACAATGAACTGATTATCCGTATTTAGTGCACAAATTAATATGCAAATATGCAATTCCATCTCTATTTTTGTTTGTTTTTTAGAGTCCCTTTTTAACCGGAGGGTTGAAGAGAAATCCAAAGAGCTTTTCTTCACACCCCTAGGCTGGCATCATAGCAATCTGGATCTGCTGAGGGAGGAGAATGGGGAAAAACAAGCCATGGAGAGGTTGCTGTAAGTTGACTGAAAATGAGTGAAATGTGGAGAATATTTTAACTTTTGAGCATAGTGACTATGGCCCCC
Organism: Sibynophis collaris; assembly: GCA_036250565.1. Taxonomy (NCBI): domain Eukaryota; kingdom Metazoa; phylum Chordata; class Lepidosauria; order Squamata; family Sibynophiidae; genus Sibynophis; species Sibynophis collaris. The sequence continues at coordinate 376,459 of JANHFK010009751.1, read as the reverse complement.
TAGTGGCACCAATTTACAGAAAATTATTATATATTATATGAAAAGTAGAAAATAGGAAATGTATTCTTAATTTCTGTAGTATATAAGGGTTGAAAAGAGTTTAATACTAAATACATTTTCTAAATTTTGTTTCATATATTAAAAACCTTTCTATGTCAGACTAAAATGTTTCTCATTAAGTTCTTACAGAAAGAGAAAAATGGTAAATAATTAAATTGATTGTTTCTCTAAGAATGAGAAAATGTACAGATTTCAGT